>VWZV01013361.1:168825-198548 GCA_013397155.1 Irena cyanogastra
TAAGGGTGGTTATTTACTAGCTGCATTTATCAATTGCTGATTTTACAAATATTTATGTATTCATATATATATATATTTATCTTTAAATATATCCCTATGGGGGTGGGGGGGCGATGGGAGGCATGAAAGACAGGAAGTTGTTCCCTCAGGTTTGGGGTCTGAGGTTGTTCCTCCTCCCTTGGCTGCTGGGGCCTGCGGGGCCGGGGGCAGCGGCCGCATCACCTCCCGCTGCGCCCGGCGTTCTCAGGGAAACGGCAGCGGTTCCAAAGCAGTTCCATCGCCTGCTCCATCGGGAAGGATGCTGTGTGCAGGGGGGAGATGGGTGGAAGCTTCCAGCCTTAAGTTTCTTCCCTGTATTTCCTCAAAATTCAAGCTCGACAGAAAAGCATGCATATTATTATTATTCTCTATTCTTATTGTTATTATGCGGGAATTTCCTGTCGGGAAATAGGGGTTTATTATAGGAACTCTAAAGGAAGCGTTAGCATGACAAGTTCCACCTGCAGCCCTACTTTGGCAGCAAGTTTATTTGGAAATACCCATGTATTTCCTGTCAGTACTACTTGAAAAAGACCTTATTGCACTTCATCAATGTCCACAAATCCCTTTCCATAGACCTGATCCTATCTAATCCCAGCTTCCCAAGCCTCTGGTGGAAGTGCCTAGGGATGCAGGAGGCTGACTTGCAGTGCACCAGGCCTGTCAACTACCCAGGAAGGACCTGGTGCTCCACAATTCCCTTGGGGTATTTGAGCAATTTTAGGCACCACAGCTCTCAGGAATTGCGCCAAAGACTCCAGAATTTCCCCATGGCTTGTATTTTATTCCTTTTTGTATTAAGGAAGAGCACCACCTCCTGATGTCTCCCTACTCAATCATTTCTAGGAGGTCCTCAAATGCCACAGAATGTACAGCATTATCTTTGCTGTTCATGTGTAGAAAGAGCAATACAGCAAATACAATAAAAAGAGGTGTTATATGGGAAAACAAGACAATTTACTCACCCTGTTATACAATAAAGAGAAAATGCTCAGTAACGGCTATCAGTCATCAGATGGGTTCCAAATCCCTTTTTCCCTGAGCCTCTTGCTATGATACTGGCCACCATTTCTACAACCAACTGCCTCAACTTTGGAAATACACTGACCATTTGTGCCTTATTGTACCTCAAATATTGTGTCCGCTGTGGGCAGAGATCCTTGTACCTTAAATATTTTGTCTGTCATGGGCAAAGGTCCCTTTATCTTAAATATTGTGTCTGCCATGGGCAGAGGTCCTCTCTGTGCAAAGGGATCACCAGTTTAGACCCCCAAACTTTCTCTTAAGTCTCACTAATCCCTCCTAGAGCCATTGTTAATTGTTGGGATAAAGAGCTCTGCTTATACAGTGAGCACAGCAAAAAATAAAAGAGTATACATTTGTATTACACTGACAGTCTAGAGGACTACAGAATTGCATTACAAGTTACATTTTAGAACTGCACAGGTATTTATAAACTATTTTACAGTAAAATACTGGGAAGTTGATTGGGTCATGGCCAGAGTGGAGCAATTGCCATGCAGGCCTTGGAGTTGCTCTCAATAGTTTGGCAGCCCTCAGGTCACCCCTCACAGTCTGACTTAGTTCACTCTTGTGTTTCAAATACCAAAACAAATACCATCACTTGGTTTTCCACAGTGACCCCAGCTCTTGCTCTCCTACTTTCTTCTACTTCTTTTATACAGAAGTTAAAGAATATTTCCCAGTTTCTGCTTTCTCTGTTTCCCTTTTTAAGGTTATGCTATTTGCTTACACTGCTATTTTTATTTCCCTGCCAGGATTTCATTGTAATCTCCCCTTTGTGGATTTTTTACTTGTGGCCATTTAAATTCATTTCACGCTAGAACTTGGCATAAAAGTTCGCAGCTTCTCAGCCAGATTTGAATTACTATATTTAATCCATACTCAGCTCTTAGGCTTTTTTTTTTTTTTTTTTTTAAATGAGAGTGAAGATAGAAATAATTTTGTTGTGGTTCCAAATGGTGCCATCATTCTGTACTGCTTTCAGATCTTGTCTTCATTCCACTAACTTTTCAAAAGGACATGCCAGAGCATTTAAGATGTGACTTTTGAAACATGTTGCTTTACAATCCTTTAAAAACAGGTTGTTTCAGTATAAAACTTTGTGAAAATTAAGCATTGTGGGTGCACATGGGTATTTTTATTGCACTCTTAAGATATGGCTTGCTGAATAGCAAAGCCAGTTTTCATGTGGGCTAAAAGAGGGCAAAAGTCTTTGTTATGCTTTGAAAAACAGTTTTTCACAATTGTGTTTGTGTTATTAAGTTTTGGGAATATTCAGGCAGTGCTGTGTTGGCTCTGCAGATGCGAAGAAGAGGTAATGACATGTTTTACTAAACAAGATTATGTTGGATAGCTTAAATTTCCTTTCTGTACTTATCCATTTAAAAAATAAATGCAGTACTTAATCCAAGATGAATTCCACTGTGTAAGTCTAGCTGAATATTGCTTGAGAACTATTTCTACCAAGTCAAACTTTTGTTTGCTTCGGGGTTTAGTATTATTATTATTATTAAACTTTTTTATTACAGTGACCAGAAAATGACAGAGCTACTGGTAGTATTAAATAAATGTAATTAAGATGGTTTTTATCACAGCATATGCATAGGTAGGGATATACCCTACCTATGCTATGGCTAGCCATATACCCTACCTCGCACGTGACAGAGGGATCCTGTGATGGATCCTGTAGTCTTTCACTAACTGCTGGTTAGAGACAGTTTCACCAGTCAGACTGGACAGAGTTTTCCAACCTCTTGCTTCCAGCTGTGGGAAGTTACGGAAAATCACACCAGACCTATGTGATAGTATTTCCTCGGACTTTACAGAGCTGCTCATGATTGATTCTATAATAAGATATTTTATCACACCCCGATGTGCTGAGCAGGAGCAGAGGGGACCCTGCAGTGCTGGTGACAGATGGGATAAGTGGCAGTGCCTGTCTCGAGAGCAAGCAGTCCCGAATCCAGCAGATCCATGGCAGAGTCCATCCTGACTGCTCTGCTCACCTGTGCAGGGAGCAGGCTGCTTTTTCCAGGCTTTGGAAAAGGCTGGCAGAGTGAGGGTGGAAGTAGAAGGATCATAGGAGAAAACATACAAAGAGCTTCAGTAATGTGATCCATACCCAAGTATCTTTATCATGTCTATGATGGGGTATCTCATGCTGGAAGTGGGCACTGTAAGAGGCTCTTTTGCAGACAGTTTGAAAGAATGTCACAAATTTTTAAAACTATGGCAAAAAGCTCAAATAAAGGGAATAGGAACATTTTCCTCCATTCTTCTCGTTTGGGGCATAAGTCTTTATGGTAAAGTAACTAGATTCTTTGCAAAGCTGTTTTCGGTATTAGTTTACCTTCCTGAGATTGCTTTTGAAATGTGTGTGTAAAAAAGCAATGATGTGTAGACTGGGGGTGTTTTAATCAGTGCAATATGACACTGTATCCCCTGGTCATAAAATGGTTGCAATGTGAGAGCTCTGTAACAAGCTGCACTATTGTACAAGGGAGTAGAGAAAAGATCTTAAAAACAGCAGTGAAAGTCTTGCCTAAAAAGATAATATCCAGATTCTAATGTAAGGTTGAGATTAAATCTGTCAGTCTAAGAGCCTGCATCTACTGGACCAAAAAGAAAAGACGCAGATGCTGAATTTCTCTTTTGCAAGCAGATCTTTCCACTGTAAATATCGGTAAAAGCAATTACGGAAGAAAATACTAAAAATAAAGTTTTCTTTTAGTGCTTTGCATGGAGCTAACAAATTACTATTGCACAATAGTAACACTGCATTAATTATGTCAGTATTTTTCCTTCGTGATAGATTATTGTTAGTAATTCATCACTGTAACATATTAATAGTGATATTAGTTTTTAAACAGAACAATCATATTAGTAGCATACTTGTCATATTAGTGAAAATTAACAAAATGATGAAAAATTACTACCAAGGCTTTGGGGCTCTAACACTGCAAGGAAATCACTTTTTTCCCAATCCAGCAGTTTTTCAATGAGCATGTATTTTCTTGCAAAGATAAAGAGACTGTTTTACAGTGTTCTCTGTCCAAGCCCCAGGAGCCATTTAAAAATATTTATGCCATCCTTTTAATGCCAAATGTGTGTATTCTTTGATGAGTCTAATACTGTTATGTTCTGCCTTTTAAAAGCCTGTGTGCTGTCATTCACAACCCATGGCATGAGGTTTGAGGCCATTAACTCCCTTTTTGTTGGGGATGGGGAGTCTGTACTGTCTGGTGAACTTCTGGAGCACAATCCAACTGCCTTTCTAAAGGATTAAGGAACATTGCTTCCAGAGCCACTTATTGTGAACTTGTCCATGTGCCTTCAACCAGTTCCTTTTAGGGTCATTTTTGAGGGAGTTTCTGTTTGTTTGGAAAGGAGATAGCTTCAGGCCCCTCTGAGCATCCTCCTTCCCACTTATTCATCCCAATCTTTTGCATTTCCACGATATTTATCTCGGCCATAGGATCTCTTGCTAATATACAAAGATGATGTATAGGTTTCTCTCTAAGAGTAACAACTTGAATTAGGGAATGGAGTTAGGGAGTGGATTTCCTGCTCCTTCCCTCATGAACATCTGGTGCCTCAGAATTAAAAAAGAGAAAACATTGACGGAACCCTGAGAATCCTGTTTGGAACTGGAATCACTGGTTTTGGCTACTGCTTTGTGAAACCAAGAGGTAAATCTTTGACCTCTTGGGTGTTTAGAAGCCAGCAAAATACAACATTTTCCCCATTTATGCATCTACTTTGGGTTAGCTGTTTTATATTAAGCAGTTTCTTTGGCTTAAATCTGGTAATTTAATGGGAGACATAAATAGATTTCATTTGATTAACAGCAGAATGCCACACTGGGAAAATAAGTATCTATGGGCAAGCAATAGGCCACAACAGGCCACCTTTTACTCAATAATCACTTGATTCCAGTCAGTCAAATGCAGATGAAATGATACATTTCTTGAGTTTTCAGAATGACCACAAAGGTGGCTTCATATTCTTGTCTGTGTGCAAGATTGCTTTCTTTGACCACATGATTCATTAGTATTTTGGAGATTTAGAAGCACAGTCAGAACCAGAGTTCCTAGTATCTGTCCAACAGTCCTCAGTCTGTTTTTCTACTAAGGTGTCTCTAGACAAAATCCATACTGTCAGAAGCTGGAACCATCCTAGGGGAGTCAGACCACTGAACGAGCCTGCACCAACCACAGATGAGACCCACACATACGACAAGGTTAATAACAATGTCCTCATTGCAAAGATTAATTAATGCTTATAAACAGCTTTTATTGTCAAAACTGCTATTGGATTAGCCAGGCCACAGCATCTGTCTGAGCAAAAGTATGTGCAGCTGTTACACCTGGACTGTGCTTGGCTGAAAAAAGTTCTTCAGGAAACATCCATAGTGACGCTGGGACCAGCTTTACAGTGACCCCAAGTCCATACTCAGTGACCATCTGCCCTGAAAGCCTCCCAGCTTCTCCTGTGGCAGCAAGTCTGTGTAGGGTTGAAAGTGCTGCTGAGCTCCCAGCTCTCAGCTGGGACTGGCCCCTGTCCCCACCTCTCCCACCTTTTCCACTCCTGTGTGTAGAACTCACGTAAGCACAGCACAGCTGACACAGGAACCACAGTGTCAGCCGGTGCCAGCCCCACCATCCCCTGCTCTGCAGTTCCCTTTGTTGGAAACTCAGCTTTTCTCTGTGTTTTTCCTAGCAGCAGATAAACCATGGGGAGAAGCAAGTGGCATAGGTGACCTCCCCTTGGTCTGTGAGTAACAACAAAGAAGTGAAGTTGGTATTTTAGTGTCCCTCTTCTGAAGTTTAATTTCCCAAGTATTTCTACGCTCCTATGTCTTATGTGTTGTGCAGATGATGGCTGCAAGCAGCTGTACACTTCCAAATGAAAATCTCTCCAGTGATGTTTATAAAGGTGTGCATGTTTTGTGGCACTGATTTTAATACAAAACATTAGATTGACATCCGATCTACACGAAACATGCATTTGACTGACATGGGCATTTCTTTGTACATTGATGTGACATATGCCAAACATAACAACAGCTCTGACTGACAACACAGCAAAAAAGGACTTGTGTTATCTATGCTCGAGTCAGAACGTTTCTATCCTTCTCTATTTAGTGGTAGTAATTGTGCTACACATAAGAGAAAATATTTTTGGAGTAATACAGCATTGGAAATTGGCCTGAGTGGCACATAAGGCTATGGCAGAAAGAGCAAGAGGTCTTTTTAGTCCCTAAGCATTTAGAAAAGATGACATAACTAGGGCTCCAGTGAATTGGAGTTGTCAAAATTCACACCTAAGAAAAAAGGGGTGTTGGGCCTGTTGCCAGGAAACAGCATCTGGTATCACATTTCTAACACGATGCATGCATATGAATGCAAGTGGGAGCTGCAGCATGATAAATCTATCCTAGAAATTGCACCTCCTCACGTCTGCATCTGCGTTGTGGCACCCACCCATACAGACTTCCTTGCCCTCATTCCCTAACAATACTTTACTCAGCAGCCAGAGTTACTCAGGCAGGTCATCTGCAAGGCCAGTTACTGGTTCACCAGTGGCTGGTGGCAAAGACTGTGTGCTGGGCCTGAAAGTAAGCGGCTGCTCTTTGTGTGGGTATTATATCTATTATATTATATTATATTACATTACATTACATTACATTATATTATATTATATTATATTATATTATATTATATTATATTATATCATATCATATTATATTGCTCCCTGGCTCAGTTCAGAGGCCACACTAGGACATGATTTGTGTGGACAGGACTGCATTAAGCTTGCCTCCCACCTTTCTCCAGTCCTCTAGCACCATCCCACCTTTAGTATTGTCTGTGCCCGGATGCCACTCTCCATGGTACAGCAACGAATTCTCAGTGTTACAGTTCCTGAGAGCACATACACACTCATGCAAGAACAATTCTGTTGTGTGGACATGGGGGCAAGACACAGAGCTCAGAGGAGATCCAAGGTCAGTGTGATCTTGGCCAGCTGACACGCTCTGCCCTGAGGGCAGATGATGTATCTGGGCCTTGCTTTATTCTAGCAAAAGATATGCAGACCTAGGAAACAGAAGAGAACAGAGGGAGATAATACTGGAAGTATTACTTGTGATCAGGGCACTGAAATAGCTTGGTAGTGGAGGTTAGAAATACTCACTCTAACTTTTCCAAGACTGTGGAGTTTTTTTGGAGGACAGAAATCTCTGGAATCTATTGGGGTAAAGCCAGGCAAAATCTTGACAGGAAATTCCAGTCCCTGGGCAGTCTCACAGTGATGGTCTGAGCAGACATCCAAGGACTCTGGGAATATCTAGTGTCCTGACAAAGTTCCCAGGACAGTTTCATGATGTGATACTGGAATTGTAATAATCAATACTGAATGGACACTATGTTACTTAGTTTTCATAATTTTACAGATTCACAAATATTTTGTAGTTCATCAAATTATGGAACACGCTTACTCAAAAAGTAAAACCTGAATAAATAACAGGATCTTATTCTGGGGTCCCAGTCTGTATTACCTCAGCACAGTGTTCATAGACCTCTTTTTTTAAACATTTCTATTCACTCTCAGAATGGCCCATAATGCAGGAAATTAAGATTTGTTCTTTATTGTCTTTTTTTCATTAATTCCCAGCATTATTTCTTATTCTGAAATTTAATTGATTTCATACTTCCTAGAGATGGAAATTTGTTAAAATTTAAACTACACGACAACATTAAAATTGAGGCAGACAAGGAGATTTAGGAACTGGCAATGTGAAGTCCCTTTTCTGAAAAAGTAAGATTTTTTTTTTTTTTCCTAAAAGACAGTGTCCCTCTTGCTTCCCTAGTTAGGAGAATGGCTGCTGAATGGTAAAATCTGGTTATGTAGAGTTTTAGTTGCCCAGGTAGTTGTTGGTCCAGGGTAACAGAGAGGAAAAGTTGGATAACGGAGATATAAATAAGTTAATATTCTCACAAATTATTTCTCCCCTTTCGTTCAAAATGCCTTTCATTTCAGATGGCCTTTGGCACTATAACTGTTCTGCAGCTAAATAGCTAATTCCTTTTGTAGTATGTCATTCCTATGTCTCTGTATGACTGTTATATTTATTTTTAAGCAAGGCCTTGGCAGACTCATGTGTTTTATTTATGTGTTTTATTGCTAATTTTAATCACATTAACCTTGTATATTTGTAATCTCTTAAATTGTGCTTTGTAATAAAGCACTTGGGTGCTCTTGGGCAGCAAGTTTTCAGGCACATTTTCTGAAGAGACAATTCGTCATATATTATGATTATTCCCATCACATCTGAAATCAGGTTATCTGGCTTTTTTTTTTAATGGGTTTATTTACATGACAGTTAACAGAAAAATTCTTTTCAAACTAAAATATTTCTGAGTGGAGAATCATCGATTTGTGTTAGAATCTGTCCATAGCTGAACAGGACAGTATCACTTGGTACTGCTGGTCACTTGGTTTAGGATTCAGTCCTATAAGGACTGATTTATTTGAATGGTATTTCTGGGTTATTCAGTACCTTCTAGGATCAGCTGTCTTACTGGTAGGTTCCTAACACTAATTTGAGAATGCATTTAATATAAAAGCCTGAAAGGAAATTTTAGTGTAGAATTTACCTCTTCAGTGCCATTTACAAAGCTGTTGTCACATGCCATACAAACTGGGAAGGGACAGTCTATAACTTTGGGTTTTGCAGTCTGAAATGCAGAGTATTATTTGAAGTCTCACATACAGCTCTCAGCAAACTTCTGTCTCTTTGCATACGATGCTATTAGATAGTTATGACTGCACAAAAAATTGCACATCATATGGAAATTCACTGTGGTTGTGATATGTGTCCAAATGGGGACTCATTAGGCAATCAGAGTTAATTTCATGTATAACTCCAGGTAGGGTTTAGCTTTTATGTTTGGAAATTCTAGTTACTCTAACCCCTGTGTTGTATCAGATACTTAATCAAAAGTAGTCATGTTTCCAGCCACAGACTACACATAGCACACCAGAAACTCTGTCTTATCGTTGATTCTGACAAATAAATTTAGTCACTTGGAAAGAAAAAAACATTTGGGAGGGTGGAAAATTTTCTGGATGGCAAAGAATTATTTAGGTTAGTCAGCACTAGAGAGCACTACAGAGATGTTCAATGTGACCTAATAAGCTGCGCAATGGCAGCCAAATTCAGCAATGGCAGCCAAATTTAGCATTGACAAATATGAAAATACACATATTGGAAGGAACAGATTGAATTGCTCATGCACATTGCTGGCTTCTAAATTAACTGTAACAACTTGGGAAAAGGACCTGAGGGTCACTGCGGGCAGCTCAATTAAACATCTGATCAATGAGCAGTGGAGGTTAAAAAAGCAAACAAAATGTGAGAATGTAGAAAGAATGGGATAGAAAACAATGACAATGTTGTAATTCTGCAATTATACACATTGTTGGCACACTCTCCCCAAATACAATATTCATTTCTGGTCGTGCCATCTTAAAATATGTAGAGGAAATAGAAGAAGCCCAAAGTTAGGCAACAGAAGGGAACAGAGACAAGGAGAAACCTCCATATTGAGAGATTTAAAAGATGAGAAGTGTTCAGTTGGAAGAGGAAATTAATAAGTGGGGACATGATAGAGAGATATAAAATAATTAATGGTATGGAGAAGGTCAATTGAATACTTGTATTTACTCTTCCCCATAATGTAAGAACAAAGTGACATCCATTAAATTGAAAAGAAACAAATTTAAAACTGATAAAAAGAAATACTTTTTTTACACAATGCATAATTAGCCTGTTGAACTCACTGCAACAAGCTATCATTATGCCCAAGAGCTTAGTAGGATTCAAAAAGGATTATACACTTATTTGGATAATGAGAGCGCCCAGGGATACCTTAGATAGGATAAAAATGGTTGGGGGTGGAGATGTATGAACCCTCATGCTTCAGGGCATAAACCAATCATTAGCTGTCTAGGATTAGGAAGAAACTTCCCCTCTGAGCAAATTATTCAATAATTGTACATTATGGGTTTTCTTGCAAATTCCACTGAAGCATCTGGTCCTGGCCACTCACTGTAGAGACAGAGCACAGGACCACTGATATGATCCAGTGTGGGATTTTCATTTCCCAAACTGCCATGTGTGTTTTCCATGAGGCTGGGAAAGCCATCTCTGCTCCAAAAGGGATGGTTGTCTCTGTTCTGTGACCTCCCTGCTGCCTGGCAATTACTGTGCAGTTACTTATGTATTTATTTGTGACGCAGACCGGCCAGGATCAAGTTCCATCTCAGGGAGAGGACAGCTTTTCCATTTGAAATGCATCACGCCCAGCTTGTGCGAAAGCTGTCTGACGCCAACATGTGAGAGCGTTTTATCCTTCAAAGTTCTGGAAAGCCTTTTGTGAGATTCACTGATAGTCAAAAGAGCATGTGATTCTACTGAAGTGTTATTATATGTATTTTGTTTTTTATTTTGTTCCTTTTGATAGTTCACTTGACAGATTTTTCTCCTTTTTTTGCTTGCTCCACACCCTGAAACAATGTCTTAAGGAAGCAGTATTCCAGTCTTCTATTGCATTAGTCCTATAACAATCCAGGTTAGATTATCCAAGGAAGGAACCTTAATTTACCCATCCTGAAAAATCAGTCAGATACTCAAATTTACTTCCTGGGGGTGCTTTGCCTGTAGCAAAGACAAGTAAACCTGCCAATTTTTCCTACTGTGTAATGTATTAAAAATGAGATGCCATTGAGATACTTTTGCATCTATTATCACTTTATGGTTTGTTCTCTGCCATTTACCCTGTTTTTAATTCATTCACTGCATCTTATGATCAAGTTTTACTATTACTATCTAGTTTTACTATTTTACTATTACCATCTAGGGTTTTTTTACTATCACTTTTTTTTTCTGCTATTACTATCTACTATTTTACTATTACTATATAGTTTTACTATTACTGTTATTTACTATCAAGTTTTACTGTAACATTTTACTACATAAAATGCTACAACAAAATGAGTGTTAGATGAAGATGGAATTTCTGCATTAAACCACGTGTGTACAGGATGCAGAACCATTGTCATCATTCTGGAATATCTCTTTCTCACATTTGAGACTTACCCACCAACCTCTGGAAATCTCATCTACACACCTATTTCCCTATAAGTAGTGTTGATAAAATCTAGTAGGGTCAAATAATTACTAAATACAATCTAAACTTCCTTATTTAATTGTCAGGATTCATTGTAAATTTTTATGGTACTGTTACCTGACAGTATTGAAAACGAAATTATAAAAATGCCTCAAAGACAAACTGTTTGTGGAGAAAGGAGTCAAAAGTGGAGAAAGTAAAGCAAGGTAGATTAATCTGAGGGAGTAAATTCTTAAAGTCAACAGAAAAACAACTTTAAAACATGTAATTGTTTCATTATGCTGCACAAAAATCATCCTTAAACCACACAATTATAAAACTATGTTCCACACAAGAACGAGGTATATATATTTAAACCTAGTTAATGGAAAACAGACAGAAAGAGTACTTGTAATGGTCAAATAGCTTTAATGTTTTATACCCAACAGAATGGTTTAAAGGGTTGTAAGCTTGCTTAGAGTTTGGAAAACTTGGAATAAGGTTTTCATACAGCAAAAAATATTTTCTTCATATGTAATGTATTAGTCTGCACTATTTTTATGTGTGTTTTAATGATACATTTGCCTTAAATAATAATAGCAACCAATCTGATTTTGAAACTACAGGAGCCCTTAGGAGATATAGCCAGTGTTTATCAGTCTAGAAGTAGCAGATGCAATTTCAGATGGAATATAATGGAGAAAATGAATGATGAAGCTGAGTGCAAAGATCAGCACTTCCAGAAAGTCTCATGAATAATGACAACTAAGTTGGAACCATAGCTTTAGAAAAGTATATCCAGGGAGACCAGCAGGACTAAGTTAACAAGTACTTTACAGGAAACTTTCTAAGTCTTTGGGTTGAATTCAGCTGTAGGTAGCAGTTACGAAGAGGAGTTACTATCCAACAACTCTGTCTGTGGCCTAGATTAAGTGAGTTTTCTGGGTTTGATCCAATTCCTGTCTCCCCAGTGTTTACACTTCAGGAATTACCATTGCAGTGATCCAGGTTAGCATCCATGCTGGAAGTCTCACACAGGTATGGACTGACTGGGGACGAGGAATGAACAGAGCTGTCAGCCTCACGTGGGCTCCTCTGGGTCATGCTAGCAGCTCTGCAGAAGTGAGCAAACAGAGTTCCTGCCTATGCTTTATCACTTACAGGGAGATGGAGGTCATCAGCCTCCAGGGATATCAATCAAGGCCTTTTCTCAGCCTAGATTTCCCATTTACAGCTGGGATTCCTGGTTCCTAAAAGCCATGGACTGCTGGGGGGCTTCAGGTATTCACAGGAGCAAAGTATCAGAGAAATACAAGCAATAAAGAGTAAGAAAATATTTCATATTTGTTTCCTTGAAAAAGGCTTTGTGACACTGTTAGACAGCCTTTGTTGCAATTGCTGAAGTCAATACAGCCCTCAAAGGGATTTCTGTTGTGAAAGCCTCAGGTCTGTGCCTGTCATGGGGCACAAATGATTCTGGTATTGAAACCGCCTTTAGAGCAAGGATGTAAAGTAAGTGAAGGTCACTACAGTGTAGTTTCAGAACAGTGTTTTTAAAACTTCATCCTTCAGATGAGTCTTTAGAGAAGTTCAGGCCCTTCTTTAATGCACAGTTGCACCAGCCCAAGCTACTGATTCTTTGGCATTAGAAAAAATTTTTCTTGGAAGATGTTCCACCCCCTGATCACCACTCATGTAGACCTGAGAGCTCTCCTGTGACAGCTGAGGATCAGGGCAATTGTGGTGCTGGATTTTAGATTCTTCCCTAAAAAGTACAGTTACATGTATTAGAATAGATATAGAAAGAAAATCTCATCTAAGGGACCTGAAAATGCACCGTATAAGACTCTATTAAAAAAGTAGTCACATAAAGACTCATTGCTACAGCATATTTTCTTCATTATTTCTGCCTCATTGTATGTGAAACTATATTAGTATAATGAAGTGAGAAATAGTAGGATATTGGATATTATATTTCCTGCCTAGCAGTTTTAGAGAATTTAGCTCAAGGCAAGAGAAAATGCAGCCTTTCTGCCTGAAGAATAAACAAAAACCTGTTACAGAAATAAAAGTGTCAGTAAGAAATCAGGTGGTCTCTCCATATGCATCAGCACATTTCTTACCGTGGCTTTAGAGAGACCTGCTTAGGGTTTGGTTTGATTTGGTTCAGTTTAGACACACTCAGGTTTGTTACACATTTATGTGTAACTTTCTGTTTATATAGAATTGGGATGTTTGAGGTGTGGAATAATCAAACTGCCATTTATCAAACTTGAATGTCAGAGGAACGGTGCAAAGCTTGGTACTTTAGGACGTCAGGTCCCCTAGATCCCAATTAAGAAAAAATTATTTATTTTCCTCTCTTTTCAGCCCCCATGCTTTATTTTTCTTATTCTGTATGTAAGAGATCTGATATTTCAAAAATTGCCATTTCTTTTCCTTCTTATCTATGTTCTCTTTGGTGTGCCATTAGTCAGTCTCAAATATAGAATTCTTCCTCCACACAAATAACAAATTCTGCACAGTTTTGTTTGTCAGGTATTTCACTTACTTAAGTACATAGAGAAATCTTATGCTACCAGGGAGAGGGGGATCCCAAAGCCACAGATACCAACATTTGCATTTTACAGCTGAAAAATACAGGTCTCCAAAATGCAGCAACCAAATCACCAAATTACTGATAATTGCATAATTCTAGAAAATTACATTAAAAAAAATAAAGTTACAAAATAGCAGAGGATCAGTGCTGCTGGATGAATATTAGTGGACAACAGTCCTGCTTCTAGCAAAGAGATCTTGTGTTCTTTTACATAAGTTATTTTTAATGTGTAGCACTGATAGACACTCTCTTCAGCAGACTTACTCAGTTAATAGGTTTAGGTCAGAGAGTTTCAACAGCTGATGTTGAGAGATTTCATAACTTAGGAAGCTTAATAGTTTACCAGGTATTTGTTTAAAATGCCTCTTTTCCCTTTACCAGGCCTTAACAATAAAACAAAAATGTATTCTCAAAACAGTGGACTTTCTACATTCCACTTCTACAGTGGAACTTTCTACATTATTAGGAAAAAGTAAAATGTCCATATAATGATACTCCTAAATTCTGATATTCTTAAGTGTTAAATGCACTGACTTTCTGCTGAATCTTGGGCTTGGCCAAATGAAGGCAGTGCATGCACACAGACCTAAGTAGCCCTTTGACTTGGAAGCTCACAGTTTATATAAATAAGTATGCAAAATAAATTTATAGTATTCAGAAACCAGTAAGGCACGTAGCCCATATCAGAAGTTGAAGTGAGATGATTTTATTCCACTTCCATGGTTATGTCTCCAGACCATGATGTCCACCACAGCTGCTTTGTGAACCTGCACTCCTTTAAAATTGCCTGCTGATCTTTGGAAGTTCATCCTCTTTCCTTTCCAGTCCTTTTTGCCCTTCAAAAAGAGATCCAATGGTTGCTGGAACTGGATGTCCTCTACTTCACTTTCCTACTGCTGGATATTTGCCCTCCTAACTCCAGTTCAGACTGCTGCAGTAAGACAAGGCCAACAAGAGCTCCCATTGTATGAAATTGCAATCACTGTCGTAGCTTTGGGGAACTGAAAATATGTAAAAAAGGCTGTTCCTGCAGCTGGAAACCACAAAGAATAACGAGTGCTCCTGTGACACTGCTTTCCCCTGCCATTTATTGTAGTGAAGCAACACCAAGACACCTTCATCCAAGGACTTCCCACTTATTGCTGCTTTAGGATGTGTTAGGAGAAAAGAAAATTACCGTAATGAAAGGCAGCTTCAAGCCCTGCACATCAAACTTCATTAGCTGACATTTAAATAGTTGCCTATCTTTCTTACAAACAGCAATTTATTTTCACTCTGTTACAGTTTGCTCTGTATTACAGCGCAGTTAGCAGTTACTTCACTGTTTGGATCTGTCACTTGCAGTTCCTTGGTGAATTCACAACATATGTTGTACCAAAATCCCTTTGTTTTATCTTAAAGCCCAAACTAAACTATTTTTAACAAAATTTCCCAGTATGTGTGCCAGTCTATTCTATTTTTCAATTGTGGCCAAAGAATAGTACTTCGGCAGTTGCCTCCAAACTCCATGCTTTGCATATATCAGAAAGCAAACTTATCCTAGGGATTAGGTGATCAGTTTTGCTGGAAAAAGCATTTCAGCCTTCAGCTAAGGCTTTCTTTTCTATCAAGAGCTCTCCTGTGAACTGAGTTTTCTTTCTGATAACTTTTCAAATTGTTCTATATGACATTTCTGTATTTTCTTCCTAACTCAATCATCCTATCTTTGTTGCAGTGATAAGGGCTGTAATATATTCTCATGTTCGCCACAGAGCAAGCACAGATTCAGCTGAGATGTGACAACCTGCAGGCTTTCTTATCTACAGAGAGGGTCATCTGTTGTGCTTAAGAATATGGTGCAGATGATTGTACCAGTATATTCCTAATGCTTAAATCTACATTTTCATGTAAAATTAATTTTCTCTTTTGTCTGTAGTTGCAACTTGGAACGCGTTCCTTATATGCACTATAAAATGTTAATAGCAAAATTTAGTGTGACTTTATGGCTGTGGTGTCATTTTTCTCAGCTTGATCAGCTCTTTCAAATGGCATCATTATGATCAAAGTTGTTTACAGTAATAAAGCAAGAATAGTTCCAATAAAATAGTAGGTGCCTTTACAGTTAAAGAGTAGCTGGCATTTAAGAACGCAGCAGCTCCTCATTCTGTGGGTGCAGAATCATACAAGTTTACAATATAATAGAGTTAATGCATGTAATTACAAGATTGGCCCCCTCAAGATTTGAGGGCATTGAAAGAGGCAACAGGAAATACATTATGAATCTGAAAGGGGGAAAAGTAGCAAAATTACATGTATATTGCCTGTGGAAGGAGAAACAACTGCATTGAAGCTTTGAAGTCTCCAAAATTGTGGATTACACTAATGGACTATTATTGTTCGCCAGTAACTGACTTCTGAGAATAAATTGGTGACACTTAAAGGTGCATTTATAAATATTTTACTAATGTTACAAGATTGACAGAAATTACTTCAAAACTAAGTTATTGTAGGTATGTTTCAATGTGTGGGAACACACATAGGTGATGTTTCACAAGATGTTTAAGAAATGATGGTCTAACTACCAGCTGTAATCTTTAAAGCTCTGGGACATAGGAAATAATTTATAAAGCATGGGTGTCTGTAAAGTCCTTAAAGAAACTTTGTAGCATTAAGAAAATAATGAGGAATGGTGCTTTAAACCACTTTCCTCCTTGTCCAGAGTCAGCTTGGATATGGTGCAGCTCCATAACCTTCTGAGAAAACAGCTCAGCTGGGAGAAAAAGTTATGAGACACCTCACGGCGGGGGGTTGAAAGCTGCTCAGGACAGTAATAGTGATATTTGCTTGGTTAACAGTGATAAGTGGCAAAGCTGGGGTCAAGGTTAAACAAGTGAAACCTCACTTGGAATGTTCATATCCTTTGCAGTAATTTATTGGCAAAGGTTTTACCTGGGACAGTAACAAGTAAATCCCTGACTGATGGTTGCTCTCCTACAGTGAAATCTAGTAGCAGTACTGATTCCATTTGAAGGGTGTACTTCAAAATTGCAGTTCCCTGGCAGAGAACTGAGGATGTGATTGATTTACATGACAGTGTTTTAACTGAGAACACCATAAAATAATTCAAAACCAGTTTGACATCTTGGAAGACAACCTTATATTAAGAAACGTCAAGATTGTAAAGCACAGAAAGAGAAGCCCATGATATATTTTTTCAATGAATACCAGAAGTGGTAGGGATACCTACCTATAAAACTCCAGAACAATGTGTTGCAGCACATTGTATCCTTGAAAAGGCCAATCAAGCAGCACATTATGTGGTACTTGTGAAATGTTGCAAGTCTTGGAATGAGGAACAGAAATTTGAAACAGGCATATAAATCTGAGTCAGGCTGTTAGGGCTGAAGAATTTTCTTTTATCTGGATTACCCTGGTGCTCTTATTTGATGTTGAAAGGTGTTTATAACTGTTAAACTGGGAATGAAAAATATAAGCCAAGATAATGTGGTGCCACATTTACCCAGGAAGAAGGCTCATTGAGGAAATCAAAATTGTCTTTGACTCATGGGATAAGAGAAGGAGATCTATGCCTGGACAGGAGCAGATTCCCATGTTTTAACAGGAAGAACCGCCTTGTTAAAATTATTGCCTTATGTTTTCTCGTGGTAAACTACATTCTTATTACATAATTGATTTTTGAAAATGTACAGTGCTGCCTTCTGCACTTTTAATCTTACAGATGTTGAATGACTTTCCCTGTCTTTTAAAGCACTTTTAATCACTTGAGACTCATGTCTACAGGGTAACACTATGGTTACAACACACGGTACCAAACAGAATTATTTTGGCTTCATCGTCCCTATGCAAAGAGAGAATGAATTCAGTTCTGAGTGTTTAGATGCTCATTATCAGACAGACTTAAACAAATTATTGTCTGTACATGTGGATGGCAGTTCCACCAAAATCAAGAGAATTGCAATGCAGGGAGGTAAATATCTGCACAAACCTTTGCAAGATTTGGGTCGTAATAGCAAACTCAAGTTTTGCTTTAAACAAATCCCCCCCATTTCATATAGAATTTTCTCCACAGAAGAACACATCCAGTATGGTGGACTTCACAGGTAGGACCTGATGTAGTTACACAGAGCAGTGAGAAACACACAGCTCCAAGATCCAGTTTGCCTTTCTCTTTTCCCTGCTGTGTTCTTTCCCTTTTTTTCCTTCTTCCCTCTTCCCCTTCTTCTGGCTTGCACAAAGGGTGGAACAAAGTACCATAAACTGATCAGTCCTTTTCGGACTGGAAGGTTTTGCAGTTTTGTTACAGGACAAAATTCTTATGAACAGCTCAAACTGAAAATGCTCTTTCATAGGGAGAAAAGTATTTAAAAGTTTGCCTGCCATGGCTGGTAGGGTCAGAGCTGGACTATTTAAATAAGCCTTTGGAATCTTGCAGTTGCCTGAGTTCATTGTCATCCAAAGCTACAGCCCAAGATGACTGGAGCTGCTCCAGGCTTTGCAAATCTATTACAAGCATAGGTGAGTTGCTGTCATGAAATTGGAGTGTCCATTAAAACTTCAAAGGAAAAGTTTGATCTAAGTTTTCCTTCTCGTAATGTGTAATACTTGTTACAGAGAGATTTATTAAGCTGCTCTCATTTTATATGTTGAATCTAGTGTAGAGTCATGGAACATATTAAGGTTTCGACCAACAGTAAAGAGATTAAATTTTCATATTTTGCTATTCATGACCTTGGGACTACCTAAAATGGCAGCCACCTTTAATTCAAAGGAACTGTGCCTAAGCACATCCATACTTTCCCTCTACTTGTGTTTCAAGAGACAAAAAAATCCATGAAAATATGAATGCGGAGTGGTTTTAGGCGGCATTTTAAAAGCCAGGCACTATGCTAGGCCAAAAAATGAGAGATCCTACCATGTAAAATAGTCTTACATTCAGCTGGTAATGCTATAAATTGAAGAGGAAAAAATTCATAATTCAGTAAATTAAGCTTGAGTGCTCTGTTCTTCCCTGAACTAACCGTGTCTCAGTGCTGCACATTAAAGACCTGTAGTGTATGCCTGAGAAATCAATGTTAAAACAGTGAGGTTTTGCACATCCTTTAGTACTGCATTGGTATCTGCTCTACATTACCAACCAGGTCAGCACAGCAAATCAGCTAATTTTCCCTGATGGCACTGACCAGAACTGCAGAGCAGAGGAGAGAAATGCTTACATTGCTTACAGTGGTGTAATCTATAAAAAACTAACCAGCCAAGACAGAACCAACTGGATTTCTTCCCTCCTTTGGTTCATCATGATACCTAAGAAACACTCAATAACAAGGTTGTTTCTGCTTAAAGAAACTAAAACATTTGCAAGGGCTGCAAACCCCATCTAGTTCATGGGATAACCAGTCTATTTGTCTTGAGCTGCTCCACACACGAAGATCTTACTCTCACCTCATGTGACACAGGGTAATTATTTTTTAAACTAAGGCATTATTCTGGATTTACAGTAATGCAACTATGAGCAGAGTATGAGCATGAACTTGCATCTTACTCCATTTTTACATGCAGTGTTTGAAATTTTGTTTCCACATGATTTGCCAGACTGGGAGGGCCAATGGTATAAATGTGGCAGGCAACAGGGAAATTATTCATCCTCCTGATATTTGACAGTAGCTGAGAGCATTGTCCCAGTGAGGAGATCAGTCTCCCAAAGCTTCCTGTAAAATCCATGTGGAAAGACAGGCTCTTCTGGAGAGTGTCAGAGAACACCTGAACCAGGCTTCTGCTCTGAACTGCTCAGTGAAGGGTCCCTTCAGTCTGCTCAAATACAGGGAGATAGCCTTCCCCTCAGTACGCATCTGGTGCCTAAATTTGCATGGAGGGGGGTAACCTCCCTGGAAAACCTATTTTGTGGATGGATTTTTGTGCATAGACTTCATGAGTAGTGGAAAAATCTTTTTATTTGAGGGATTTAATTTGGACTCCTTTACAACTGTATTTAGATATTTTTGCAAAGAACAACCTTTTGCCTACTGTCCTAAAGAATTTATTTGTTTTCATGAGTTTGTCTCAACCTTCAAGTTATTGTAACAGTTTTGTGTATTTAATATACAGTGTGTGTTAATACCACAGACAGTTTTATAACAGCATTATAACTTACACCATTCCCTCCAGCTTTTTATGGACATCTACGCTTCTGCATTAAACTACTGTAGCTTGTGGAATTTACAGTAGAAATCAAGAATGAAGCCTGATGAAAAGCCTTTTAAATTGTGGTGTAGACATCCACTGCATCCACCTTGCAAAAGGACTAAAATGAAGAGAAATCTTCTGTGATAATTTCTAGCAAGAGTACAGGATTACCATCCTGCTAGACAAACCATAAAGGAAAAATGTTTGTGGTACAGTAGGAAGGCTAACTTCATCTTTTTATTTGAAGTCAAGTTTAATTATTTATGTTTTCTGAGGAAAATAAAAGCAGAATAGTAACTATGCATTCTTAGTTTAATGGAGGACACATTTTAGATTCTGCAGCATTAAAATATAACCAGTATATGCTATCTAGAAAAATAAAAGCAGAAGAGATCACATAGATAGGCAGAAACACAGACAGACAAATACCCTACTTCTGCAAAAAATTGAGCTAAAGAGTAAGGAATTTTATAATAACAGTGTGGTCTAATTACTTATTGTACTTTGAAGATATATTAATTCTTAATTTGAGAACTGCTATATAATTTTTAGTGTAAGCTATATGCAAGTGATGGAAGTTTTTATTATAGTACCAAGCAAAAACAAAAGACACCAAAAAAAGCTGGGATGTTCTTTTTACATTAGAAATGCTCTGAATTTCTGCTGAAAAATATAATGGATGACACAAGTTATACTTCATGTTATCAGTAAATACTACCATAACCTCACCATGAGGCAGCACAGGTTGTCATATCCAGTTACTATTTTGTTAGGAAATAAATGACTTCTGGTTATCATGGGCCGATGTGACATAACCGTGTAAAATCATATCCCAGTCTGTGGTGAGCAAGATGATAACATATGTCACCACTCCACTAAACCTGTGAAAATCCCTTGGAATTCCTATTTATTAAACCTCATGTTCACCACTCGGTACAGAGGCTTCTTCTGTATAGGGCTTCTTCCCTGGTTACAGCGCAGTACTGCTGACTCTTAATTGCTTCTGTGGATTCCATTTCAATAGCTATCAACCTTAAACAGACCAATGAAAACTCTCCTTAAAGAAATGCTCTGAACATTCTTCAGAAGGGCTGGTGTGCTACTGAATTACCTTAAGGACAGCTCTTTAGCCATCTGTGTCACTGCTTGCAGGCTATGAATTCACTTACATTTAGCTCACAATTAAAGCACAGCCGACCCATACTAAAAGTCCATTACCTGCATTTAGGCTCTATTTACCTAACATCTCTTCTCTATCACTCACTCTCAGTTTGGTCTTCTCTATCTTACTACAGATGTTCTTAATCATGAATTCCTTTATCAGGAATTATCATTCAGAGGAAACATTTTGAGGAAAATTATGATTAAAGAGTCTCAATGTACTAGGTAAAAACAATTCCTGCAGAATGGTCTTTTCAAAGCAAAAAAGGCAAACTGAAAAATATCTCCAGACTTTAAGACCTCTGAGTCCATATAAATGTCCAATCCCTTTTTTTACTTTTGCCAAACTAACATCCCGCAGCAACAAGCTCCACATTGTTTGAGAAGTACGTCTTCTGCTTTAAATTTCCCTGAGTGTTCTTATCATATGACAAGATCCTAACTATCCTTATCAAGGTATTATTTCATGGCTTTTTATCATATCTACCATGGAGCCCTTCTGTGAAGCTGGTGATGCCAATTGTTCCAGTCTTTCCTCCTAATCCTTTGCATTCTTGCCAGAGAGAACTGAGCTGCTTCAATTTCTGCAAACCTTCTGTTTGCAGCTGGTGACCAGGATTGCACATGGTATTTGAAATGCAGAGGACAACCAACTTAATGACATTAAAGATTTTTTCATATTATTCTTCCTTCCTGTACCAAAATTTTCTACTAAAGCAGCATGCCAAATGGTGGAGTTTATTGCACTCTTGACAATGCTCTCTAGGCTCTTTTCCTTTGATACAATTAATTTAGAACTTGCTAAGGAATAAAAATAGATTTTAAGACCCCAACCTTGTAAATTACATTAATTTGTATATATCAACATAGAACTTAATCTGCCATCAGAATGATCATTCACCTAACTTGTTTATTTTCTTCTGAAGTTTCTTACTACCTTCTCCAGATTTGATTAACCTGAATAATTTTGTGTCATCAACAAATTTTATCGCCTCAATGCTTATCCCTTTTTCCAGTTCATTAAAAAATATATTCAACTATGCCACTCTTTCTGCTGCAGAATATCATGGACTTGATGTCAAATTCTACTATGGTGAAAACTGAGAATTCATTCCTTCCTCTTTTTTATTGCTCTTACTTGGATTTACCCATGACAAAAATTAAGTGAAATATTTTTTGACTGATACAGAAAGTTTGTTGGACATGAAATTTCTCATTTTCCAGCTTCTGGCTGCTTAATATCCTCAAATTTCCTGAAGGTTTGAAATGTTAGACTTAAATGAATAGACAGTTTACCTTTATCCTTATCTTTATGACATATTCAATGAGTTCTAATAGATAAGTGGGTACAAGGATGCCCTGATACACATGGAAAGCCAGAAAGACAATTTTTATTTATCAGATCAGGTTAATTTAGAAGTAGAGCTCTTTGAGCTCAATATGAAGAATGGAAATATTTGTACACAAAGAAGTCCTTTTATAAGGAGTCTCTACCTCTTTGCTGGATTATCTGCTGCATACAAAATACGGACGGAAAAATTCTTATGAAAGGATGGCACACACCATTCTTTTTGGTTCTAAATTCCTTGAAAATGTGTATTGCATTGTCCAATGGTTTCAAGATATGTGCACTGATTTTTTTTTTTTTTTTTGTGATCTGATGATTTAAAATCATCTGTTAATATGAGGAGAGGCTGAGAGAGCTGGGGCTACAGCCAGGAGAAGAGAAGGCAGATGAGGGAATCTCAATGTATGTCAATATCTGAGGAGATGGAGTGAAGAATTAAGGAGCCAGACTTCTCTTGGTAGTGCCACTGACAGCACAAAAGATAACAGAGACAAATTAGAAAGTGTAAAATAGAGTGTGAACACAAGAAAACTCTTTTTCTGTTAGGATGGTGAAACATTAGAATGGGCTGCCCAGACCGGCTTTAGAGGCCTTTTGTGGAGATGAACTTGATGGGAGCAGTCCTGGGCAAGCAGCTCCTGCTGATTCTGCTGGAGCCAGGGCATTGCACTAGATGGTTCAAGAGGTCCCTTCCAACCTGAACTATTCTGTGTGAATGCATATGGAATATTTAATTTTCATTATTTGAAATTACTTAATAGACAGTCTAAACACAGGAATTAATTAACAAGTCAAACAGAATCCAAAACCAGACAAACCAAACAACAGATGGGACTGGTTGAATCTTTGCTGAAGCTTTGAATTTCCAAACCACTGAACTAACTCCATTTGAAGACAGACATTTTTGAAACCTCTGAGATGCTTTGATACATTTACACCGAGTGCCTCTTCTTTGTGCAGTCATATATGTCCGGGGATAAATGTAAACTGTGAGAATTTCTAAACATCATTGACTGGATGCACTTCATGAAGAAACTATAGAAGTGATAAATCCACCGTTAACTGATTTGACCCGTAACAATTCAGTTCTTTGTCTCAGTGTAGTTAAATCTCCAAGACATGATTTTGTGGGTGAGAATGTGAGAAACACTTTAACAGGAACTAACGCCTCATTATTTTTCCAGTAAATTCATAGAATGAAGTACTAATTAAATCATTAAACCCTTGTGCTCTTTTGTACAGCCTACCTTTTTTCATAATACAAATGATGACAGTGTTTCAATAATGGGACTTGAAATATATTTTAAGGAATCTTTCTCCCATTGTTGCACATTAGACATGTTTTGTGGTCTGTTAGTGTAGAGTATGAAGAAGAGACT
The DNA here is from genome assembly GCA_013397155.1 of Irena cyanogastra. Taxonomy (NCBI): domain Eukaryota; kingdom Metazoa; phylum Chordata; class Aves; order Passeriformes; family Irenidae; genus Irena; species Irena cyanogastra. Next base: position 192,724 of record VWZV01013361.1, read on the forward strand.
TCTCACACTTCTTCCAAAGCAAGAGAAGGGACATCTTGAAGTAGAACACAACAGAGGCAGGAAATGTTTATGACTTAGAGGAGCATATGCTACCAGCACCAACTTTAAGAGGTATCAGATATTTCTAGTGATGAAAATCTGTCTGAGGTGAAATGGGCTACATTCTGTTTCTTTTATTCCAAACATGAGATGGATTTGAAAAACCTACCTGGCTCCTTGATGCAAGGACTCACCACATGAGATAATCTCCAGCACATTACTATTGGCACGCAGATCTTTCACCCTTTTTTCTCCATGCATTACAGAAAATATTAAATCATTTTGGTGTCCATAAAGACTTTGATCCTAGGAACAGCCTAGGGTACTATCATTATCTTCAGGAGAACCATTTGTAGATCTTCAGTAGGTAGCACTAATTTAATTTCTTTGCTAGAGAAAAAGTGGCTGATTTTCTAGATCAATATTTGATTGAATATGTTTGAAATGTCAGCAGATAAAGGCCCCTTTTTCTGGCCCAAAGAGTTTTTGAACCACAGAGGTATACTGTTCTAGCTCCCCTGGGATCTGACTGCAAGGAGGTCTCAAAGATCTGTTAGAAACCTTCCCGCTGTTCCTTGTGTTCTTCCAGCAAGACTTTCTAAAGGTTGAGATGAGAAGAAAGAAGATCAAGAACCAGAATGTCTTTATATCCATTTTTTAATCTTTCCTGGTGCTTCTCTTAACTAAAAATAATCGTTTATAACACCAGTTTACAAAAAAACTCCTGTAATAGGATCATGTGAAAGAAAGGAAAAAAAATATTGAGGGCCAGGCCTTCAGATTTGCTTTAAGAAGATGCTCCAACAACTTTTGCAAGCCATTGACATGTGAAGGGCTTTTTCTCTTTCATGACACTAATTAAAGCTGAATATCAATGTATCATCATCTTGAAAGTGATCTATTAAAGAGATTTGCTCAAGGCTGGAAAACCAGGGCAATGGACATGTTTTAGAACTTTAGAAGAAAAGTTGCCCAGTTATGTTAAATAACTAGAGAAAAGCATGAAAGTGAAAAGATATTCTTAAACAATGATAAGAGATGCTGTTGGAAAAGTGGCATGATGTGAGAGCCTGCGTCCATATATTCCATAGAAATTCATGCCAAATACATGCACACACAGAATTCCTCTCCTCAGTCCTACACAGAACAGAGCTCGTGTTCGTGCTGTGCAAGTGACAAGGATTTTTTAAATCTTCAGGGCCTAAAGGTACATTTCTTAGAAAGAGACAATGAAATATTGCGGATGGAAACTTCTCACACACTGAGATAAGAAATACATCCAAAGAGTAAGCCATATTACCTGTCTTGACTACATGTATAGCTTGATGTTGTATGATTAACAGCATATGTGCTTCTGCATAATAAAATCCATTCATCTGAACATTAAAACATGATTTTTCATGCATAATATATTACTTAGAGCTTTTATTTTATTTTTAAAGTAAGTATGTTTAACTTGCTAATAATGTACATGCATTTTGTTAATACACAAATTAGGAAGAAAACTGTATTGAAGATAGTGAAAGCATGTGGTACCCAATCAGTCCTGATGATAGCAGTTCTTACTCATCTGCTGCAGAGTCTAATATCAGTTTTCTGCCAGCTTTATAAATATGATATCATTTGCAGGGATTCAAAGTCTCTGTTTTAAAAATGGCTTTTCAATTACTCACTATTTGAACAACATTGCATTCTACTTTATTTCACTGTGTAGTAAAACATATCCCTATAAGTCAAAACTGTGCAAGATACAGCTGTACTTGGTCTGTTTGTCATTTCAGTGACCCTGGCAAAGATTTTCGGTCTTTTAATTTCTTTTAAAAGCCGCAAAAATGCACCAACATATCTGTTAATCTCTTGGGAAATAAAGAAAAAAAAAAATCACTACTACTCTTTTATCTACCCTATAATTTAGAAAGGTCCCCGAGTAACTGCAGTGCCTTGCATGTAAATAAATTGTTGGTCGCTCATTACTTCATTAAAAAAAAAAAATCAGCAGCTTTGCCACCCACTATTTCTGCATCACACCTAAATGAATAGATTATATCAAAAACACCTCATCCAGTTGCTGTACCAGGTTCTGCTAACCGAAACCATAAGCCTCTGACAGCGAAGTCAGATACCCAATAGTCTCTGCATGGATCAAAGTAAGCCAAACAAAATCTATGTTTGTACCTGCTCCCAATACGTCTGGGAAGCACTGTTAATGAAAAATGAGGTTGATGTACCTATTGCACACTTTTGGATTATTGTTCACTACCATCAATCTGAAACCTAATGAAACAGAGACCACCTACAGTGGAGGGATATTGTGTCCATCTGACAAACTGCATCCAATTTACGAACTGATGGGATGGCATAAGCTGCCACTGGTCATATGATTTTCAGCTTCTGATTGGTCATACATTAAGCATTAGTAATGGGGCAGTGCCATTTCCACTATCATTCTCTGGCAAGAGTGAAAGTATTACATAGAGCACCATAATTCTGTGATAATGATAGCATGCAATGTGCTGGTTTCTCCCCACTGCGGACACAAAAATTGTAGGAGACTTGGCTTCTCCAGACTGTCTTTATGGAATTAACAAAGAAATATGCTTGCCATGACATATATTGAACCTTTTCAGTGCCTTTCTGGGTAACTTTATGGGCACATGTGTTATATATGTCACAACCAAACTCTGCAGGAAGAGATAAAAAAGTGCACACATCACACAATGGGTATAAGCAATGGAAAACCCAGGCTCCAACTTGCACAGCGCACAGAGGTTTTTTTCAAAGAAAAATGCTGACTCTCTAAATGGAAGACGCTTTAGTTTCTGCACCTGTTTTGCTCAGTATCTTGTTAGGCTGCTTCTACTTCTACTATATGTCATACTAATAGGGAGAAGCAAAACAGGGAGAAATTATGATGGATATTAGTTGATCCTCTTGTTATTGCTAGATGTGATTATTGCTTTTTCCTGCTTGGGTTCCCTTAGTGTACTCCTAACAGAGTGCAGCTTATTAAAAAGCTCTGCTGTTTAAGTTTTACTGGCACAATAACCAGCTCTCTCTTTACGGTTGTTCTGAAGTCGATTCAGTAGCCACCTGTCAGTTTGTGAAACAAATGTTAGATTTTCCTAGTGACTATTAAGATTTTCCATGGATTTTTCTCCCATCGTACCTCTCTGAACTTGTCCAGCGCTGTGTTTGTGCTTGTGATTTATGCCTAGCAGGTGTTTGTTTGCTATGGCTTTCTAAATGTTGGCTTCCTACTGTAAGGAAAGAATGGGAAGGTGGGAATGGGTTTATTATATTCTGTATATTGTTCTACAATGACAAAATGGATTTCCAGCTGACACCCTATGTGCTGCGACGAATTAAGCCACAAAACCCTATCTGTATCAGCAATATACCAAGTAATGCAAGGGAATTCACAGTTAAGACTGAAGCTCCATTATTAACTCACTATATTGTGCCTGGATATTGCTGTACATATTGTTTGGTACATACCAGGATCACTGCAATAGGTAAACAAAAGCAGGTGAACTTACAATACAATTCAGTCTTCCGTGTAAGATTCTGTGCCTCATTGTTTTAACCAGACATTTTGTGTTTTGCTCAATTTTGGAAACCTGAATTGTATCTTTTGCTGTTTCACTTTTTCAATTTTAAAATGTCTGTCAAGGCTACATGACCCAGCACAAAATATCCTTCATGATCTCTTGTGCAAATGCATTAAATAGTTAAAAACTGTTTTATATTATGTTATTAATATAATTATTTAGATCTACAATGCTGAAAGCATCATTGCAATTAGCTAGATTAGTGCAACCCAATTTTAAAATGCCTATTCCTTACCTAATGCACTGTACAAGCTCTTATGAGAAACATTGCAATGTTTTTTATGAATAGTTTTTGCCTCAAATTCTCACAGACATTATTCACTTTAGAGAGGATAACTACTGCTGTGAATTGTGGACTGTTCAGTGTCATTACCTGCATTTTCAATCCTTTACCTGTACAAATGCAAGCATCCTATAGAAATCCTATCTTTCCTTGTGCTGTACCTCTAGAAATGGTGGAATCCTGGAGAAAACTCCCCTTTCCTTGACCTGCACCTGTACAAGTGGTGGATCCTGGAGAAAACTAGCCTTTCTTTAGTCCGCAAAAGTTTCTGAGGCTGCTCCTGTAACCTGTGGGATCATTACCCAAAACCTCCCAAGACAGCAGGAAAAAAATTATAGCCTTCACTGGGCTTTGAATTGTTCTACATTTTAACACATCTTACCCAGCTGGGTTCACACAGGCACTGTTCCCCTTTGTCCCCAAAGACAGGTCCTGCTCAGGGAGAGTCATCATTTATTAGTGTCTTTTAGGGACTCCACTGCGTTTTGGTCACCATTTTTCCTCCAAGTTAGGTCTTGTTTTTTTCCAGTGCTGCTGTCGAAGCCTGATTTGGAGTTTTCTTTTATTGTTACATTCTCATCTTTTCCCTCATGTTTACCCAAGTAGTCACTGGCATGATCTGTAGTTGACTCTTAGGGTTGTATACAATTTTGACCTTTTCCTGGTGACTTGTGATGGCATTGCTATGCCATAAAGGTGAAGGAATTTATTCCTCAGCTTTCTGGAAAAAAATTGAACCAACCCAACAAAAAATACTGCAAAAACCTTATTTTTGCAAGTACTTTATTGCTGTGGGCTGGTTTTGATTCACCTTAAAATCATGAATCTAAAGGTTTAAATCAGCATTTCACTTGAAATTATAGTCTTTTCTAAAGAATGGAATCTTAACAACAAACCAACACACTTCTTGGTGTTTGCAGGATTCTACCCAAAATTTACTTTTAAACCATACAAACCTTTTATCTATCCTTTGCATGAATTTAGTTACTGGTCTTTATTCTTCAGCTATTCAGTGTGTTCAGAAATTACGATGCACACAATTTTATTTATCATGTAACTTTCCTTTGGATTAGTGAGATATACACTAGAGCCAAGATTGGCTGTCATTTACCAACAAAAAGTTGTTATTTTTGTTGTTAAGTGTTTGTGTGCTGTTTTGACAATAACTCTTCTGTTTCCTTGTCTCCTCTGCTTAAACTTCATAGCACATAAGAGATCATTTAGAAGATCTTCTGAAGACTGCTGCCTATCAATATTTGTTAGCTCCATTTTGTAACTCTCATTCGAGGAAGGTGTCATTTGATTTAGTTCTTTGTTTGGATATTTACTACTCTATAATAAGAGTACCAGTCAATGTTCTGGGCTCTACTGGTAACCTTTTAAATATGCACATATATAAATAGAATTTCCAGTTGTCACAAGGTCCATCAGAGCCCAACAACAAAATGGATATAACAAAAATAATTTGTCCCTACAAAATGACTGATAGTTCCAGTGACCTCACTGGAACAGGAGCAGTACATCATTACCATAGAACCATCATGACATCACCAATCCCTTCCACCTGTATTCTTATAGGATAGGGACACAAAATGGGCTGAAGGTTATAAAACATGATTTTATAATGTGAGGGAAGGCACCTTGTAACAGTTATAAGGGAGATGCTTCAAATATCTGTAAGACAACCTAAGAGAAAAAAATCTGGATATAAGAAATCCTGACTACATCACTTTAATCATTAGTCTTTATCTGGTGCATCAGTTTCTATGGATTTTTCCATAATTTTATTGGTTTTAAAAGGACACAGCCAAAGTTATAATAAGCCTAGCTAGCATTTAAAGAATACTGAGACAAACTGTCTGACCTGCCAGACAGAATCTCATATGTGTGGGGTT
>VWZV01013362.1:0-32506 GCA_013397155.1 Irena cyanogastra
TGGAGTCTATTTTTCCGTATATCACTTCAGTCTTATGCTACCAGCTCTTCCTCTTGCTCATCTCTTACTAAACAGGACTGAAAGCAGGAGGATCAGATCATCTCCCATAGTCAGCAGTGGACCTTATACCAGTGAAAATGGTGAATTTACTTCCATATTTTTATACTCCCATCCAAAACTGTGGGAGAATAGATTGTGAGAAATTAGGAATGGAGCTACTGGCTGGCCCAGCCTCATTCCTAAGGGGTTGCAGCTGTGGAAAACAGGTGAAGGAAAAACATTGTTAAAGGAAAAGGAGCCCGGATGCTGATTTATATTGATCAATCACAAAAGGATAAAAGTGCACACAGGTGTTATGCATAAGGAAAAGGGTATAAAAGGTTGTACTGGGGAATAATAAAGTGCTGATGGTTGAAACCATTCATGGTGTCAGCTGTGTGTCCTTGTCACAAGATGTTTTTCACATAGTTTTCAATAGCAACCTTTTAGGACAGCATATTCTCACCTCTGCCTAGTCTCTGATTTTTGGTTGCCCACTAATACCAATAAAGCATCAATAAATAAATCTTTATGGAAAAAGCCATAAGGATTAAAAGGAAGTGCTGTGTTTTGCACATTTTTGGACTATTCCAAAACAGTGCATTAAGTTGCATTCTTTTACCAATTCCACCATAGAATTTTAAAATTTATTATTAGTTTGTGGTAAACATTTGCCTTCTGGGCCATTCTTTAGACTAAGAGCCTTTTCCATACCATTTATCCTTGTCAAGTGCAACTCTTCCATCGTCTGACCCACAGAGCTCCACAAAGCAGCAGTTAATTGCAGGGTCTCATTAGAGCTGAGGAAGACGCAGACCTGGGCATGACAGTGGTTTCAATTAGACTCCTTTCAGCTGTGTGACAGGAGAGGCACAGAGTTCCCAACACAACAGTTAAGATGGCAACTTGTGACCCAACTACAGCAGTCATGATTTGTAGCCTTGGGTTAATTTTTCCACAAATCATTCTGCATAACAGGAAGACAAGCTCTTCCTTCTCCTTTTGCATCACCCCTCTTTGCACTGCACCACTGCATGGTGAAAAAGACATCACTACAGAAAGATAAACCTCCTTGAGGTAATTACACACAGCTTTTCATGAGCTTACACTCCTCTGGCCTCCCTTTTATCTCAGGGGATATGTATGCAGCGCTGTTGAGTCAACGGGGTTCCAAGTGAGCTTGCCTGGCCAGCAGAAGCCATGTCAGGTAATCACTGAGACACAACTGTACCTGCAGTGTTGTCAAAAAGTGCACAGCTGGATTATAGTAAAATGCATTTTAAAAAATCAGTGGTTTTGAGCAGGTTTTAGAGTTAACGTATGCACTAACAATTCCCCTGGTGCTCCTCTCTGCCTGGAAAGTCAGTACAACAATACACAGGGGAAAACATTATTTTCTGTTTATAAAAGAAAACCATGACCTTTTTTGTTTTTAATCCAATTAGACAAATAGAAATCCTTGAGACAGAGCAAAGTCTACGTTATAATAGCTTAATTTAAAAATTTAAGAAAAATACACAAAAAGAAATATAGGTTTGATAGTGCAAAGTTACAAGCATTCCGTCCTTGCACTAACAAACCTTTCTATCTCTTCTTGGTCTTTAAATTAATGAGTATTCCTCATAGATCCCTGCAGAACTAGGTAAATGCTTAGAGATATGTATGTGCTTAAGTGCTGCGCTGGGTAGGAATGTAGCACTTTGAGCTCTGCAGAATCAAGGATTATTCTTAAATCTCCTGTGTCTGGATTTATGCCAAAGTGCTAGTGTTTACCTGAATGCCTTATTCTTCTCTCATTCCAAAATGCATATAGTTATATTTAAGACTAAATTTTTTGCTCTTATATATCACAAGTAGAGACTCCATGATAAAGGAGAAAGAGCCTTTTATAGGGCTTGGAAGAGCACATATCTGGACCTGATTTCTAGTATTAAAAGCTAAAAAGCTTTTTCCACTCATAGAATTAGTGCACAATCCCTCTATGACTTTAGTTTTCTAGAAGAAGATTTTTACAAAGAAGGAGAAAAAATTATTCAATTTCTAAACATGAGATAGGATCAATTCATACGCTAATTCCTTTTCCTACTTTCACTTTGTTTCATGCTATACTGATGCTGAAGCTGTAGTGTGCCCATAAAACACCTAATTTCCACAGAGGTCATTCATGTAAAAAGAAATGGAAATAGACGTTTTCCTCTGCACAGCAAGGATGGATCAGATGGTTGTTTGATAGCTACACAGCTGAAGCACACTTTCATCTCAGAATATTGTATTCCATAGGCAACAGAACCACTGACGGCAGCACTCTAGCTACTTACCAGTGCACAAAGACAAAAAAGCCATAAGCAAGGAAAAAGCCACAACCGATAAACAAATCAGTCAATAAATCACATGAACAAAAATGAGCAAAGAAAGCAACGAAGTTGTTACTACTCTGCCATTGTCCTTGTATTGTCTGTACATACTCACTTCTCCATACATAGTTTTTTTCTGAAGCCTTAAGTCTCTGCTAATTGCTGAGGTAGGGAGATTTAGAAATAATTCATGTTATTTTACCTTAACATCAAATAAACACTCAGGCAAGAGAAAAGCAACCTTATAACCATGCTGTCAGCCTCTAACACAAATTCCTTTGTGTTGCAAAACACAGGAAGGGGTCTTTTGGGGGGGGTTTATACATGTTAACAAACAACTAGTTAACTTGTTTCATAGAAGAGGCTCTCAATTCTTTCAACACAATCTGTAAAGATACACTTACAAGACTAAAAAACCCCAAGAAAGTAAAATGCAAATTCAGGTCAGTTTAAGCCTTCAGGTGCTTAATGGGAAAAAAAAATATTTACACAGAAAAACAAATTCACTCTATGTTCTAACTTTTCAGCATCATGAGAAATGAACAGCAATGCAGTCAAACGGTGTCCATTTTGTTAAAAATGCAAACTTGTCACATTTTTGCCTGGGAGTGAGGGAAATAAATTTACTGAAAGTAGGTCAAGCTGGTGCCAAAATCCACTCTTAAGCACAAGGTTTGAATAAAAATTTGATCGAAAGGCCCAGATGTGTGAAGCTGGCCAAAGCATCATGCAAATTTCCATAAACTACATGCACACTTAGAAAGGATGCCAACATTAACCTGTATAGATATCTGAAAACACTAAAGGACTGAAAATGTTTAAAGCCTCTTTTACTTACAGTATTCCATAATGCTTTAATTCTCAAGCAAAACACCTGTTCAAAATGTCTCTGTAGCCTATTTTCCATTAGCAGCTCCTGCAGAGCCAAAGATTCTTCATTCTTCAATGGGATTACAAGTTTGGCTGATAAAGACAAGAGCAGAAATACTCAGAGTTTTGTAAGGTTTTTAAGGCCTTAAAGTATGGATTTAATTTAATAGATTAAAAGCTGACTAAATTATTTAAGGTGCTGAAAATAAGAAGAAAATAAATATTAAAAATATTTGTTAGATGTCATCATGACACAACAGGAGTCAGTCCCACTGATGATACAGTATTTCCAGTTTGGAAATTGGAGGCAAATATTGCAGCTAAAAGCAAACACAGTAAGAACCATAAACAACAAAGAGGAGAGGGTGTTCAATCAGAATGGACCCATATGGTTTATAAACTGAGCCTACACAAAAAAAACCCCGCAGAAGTTCTAATGCATCCCAATGCAAAGTCATAAAGCTGTGAATAAAGATTGTCATCCACACCTACAAAATGGGGGCCCCTGCCTTGCACAGCAGCAGCTGTAATATCAGTGCTGAGTTCCAGTGTGATCCTTGGCTGCACAGCAGAGAAGCAACAGGAGATCAGGAAGTGCTTCTGCTCACCTCTGAAGCACTGATAAAATACTGCACATAGGACTTCAGATGTTTTAAAGACACTGAAAATTTGAGAAAGATATAGAATAAGTTTGTGAATCAAATCAAAAAATAAAGAATAGAAACTAAAAAAGCTGCCTTGGTTGCAACTTTTTTATGGAGAAAATACCTGTAAGCATGGCTCTTAAATCCTGCAGAGCAAGTCTAATGAGATCCAATGACAAAAAAAGCCCCAAAGTGAGACAAATTGAAATTAGATAAAGCTTTTAATAGTAAGAATTATATACTGCTGAAAGAAGAAAAGAAACAGCATCTTCCCTGTTTCTAATATCTTCAAATGATCGGAAACCTTTCTGTTAATGATGAAGGATCACTAGGAGAAACCATGCCCTGTATTCCCAGGAGACTGGAAAATTGATCTATGGACCTTGACAGGAGAAGCATTTCCAGCAGTTTACAGCCAGCAACATGAACTTTCTTGCTTATGTCATCTCTACAACTGATCCTGTGGGCAATTAGAAAAACTGTCACCCAAAATTGGGGGTTGAACTAATTAAAAATTTTCTCTGTCTCCCTAAGTCCACTGTAACATTTTTCAATGCTCTTCAAACCACCAATCCACAGCTAGATCAGAATAGTCATATATTCTGATAGATAGAAGTAGATTCAGCTTCTTCAAACTGAGCATCACAGATGAAGTCTAAAATTGAAAATTCAAACTGAAAATTCAAAATGTGTAGAACAGGTGAAGTCTATGAGAAAAATAATAGTCATATTATTTATTACAATATACGCAGACTTGTACCACAAAGGGGTCTCCCAACACTCCATTTTCTGTAATCATAAACAAATGTCCAGTTATGCATACTCCTACTCCAAATATTCCCTTTTATGATAGCCAAGACCAAAGCTGTCTCAATCTAGTCAATCATCACAGAATTCTTATTGTTCTGCCTTGTTTTTTCTCCACAAATGCACACCGGTAAGCCAGAGTTAATACTAATAACAACTTGGATAACAGAACTTGACTTGAGAGATTATTGTAGAGAAAGAAATGACTCTTTTCAACAGAGCATTTGCAACAGCTACTGTATAAAAAATGTTCAATCGTATGATTATGGCTATCATGATTTAAAAGGATTTCTTTTCCCTCCTGGAGGCATTCACCAGGTCAGGCAAATCCAGAGAGAAAAATTACTTTGACACAAAGAAACAGTGTCTGACTAAGGAGTTGTTCTGAAAAATCTCACTTGACTTCAGATGACACTCCCCCAGATATTAGACAAGACTATATGTCTGAGAGTAAAGATGAGTTTATTTCCTGCCTGGTTTTCAGTTCACATTATTTATTAAGATTCTGCATGCAGTGACTGCATTTCAGACTTCTCCAGGAGAGATGGAAGAAGCAGGTGCCACCCAGAGCAAGTGGCAGTGCACTGCCAAAGAAGAACATTAAAGTATTCCCCAGAGAGCAGCAGGGCACCAACTTCCCCCATTCCACTGGGAGTTTTGCCATCTCTTGGCAAAATGGTAGGGAGGCAGCACTTGCACTGCAAGAGCTTTCAGATTTCACAGATGTTTACAAACTAAACTTTATTCCAGGCAAGGAATAGACTGTTACATTGTCCAAACAGATGGGTTATTCTTCCATGCTGCCCAGAGGAGTAAATGTAGCTTTAGCACACAGCCTTTCAAAAGGAGTACTTTCAAATACCTGTGGGACAGAATAACCAAGCAACCAGGGACCATTAGCTTTTGCACCTGTTTGGGAAAAGCCTTCAAGGGCAGTCCAAGTAAAGGCATTATGGTTCACATGGCACTTGGATTTTTGGAGTATTCAAGACACCCATGTTCATCTCCCACACACCACAAGTGAGTTTGACTCTCCCATAACGATGCTACACCCAGCACCATTCCTTACCTGACATTTTCTTTATTCGTTTTCTGTTCATTGTGTGTCTTTGTATGCATTATCTGTTCCTATCTTCTTCCTGACTTCCAACAGCCTCCTGATCTTGTGCCTTTCCTCTTTCTCTCTCTGCAGTCTTACTTGCTGAAACATCATACTTCATTCTCTCTGCTCTTTTCAGTGATTTCCTCCTCCTTGCACATTCAAAGGGTTTCCACACTGCTGGATCAGAGCTCTTAACAAAATAGGGATGCACGATTATTTGTTTACAACTTTTGTGTGTGATTAAAATTTGGATTAAAGCATGCAGAAATGATACAGCACCTCCATTCAACTAAATGCCTGTTTATCTTCATAGATCAAGAATCACAAGATCTATTTGTAAAAAGCAGTATTTCCAAACCATTGTTCAGTGTTTGTTCTAAAGTTGTGTTTAATTTGGTATATTATATTCTCAATGGCTTTACTTTCCATTCCTTTGTAAATGTTGTCATTATTTTACTATTATGAGGTAATCCTCTGGGAATCCTGTTGATTCTCTACTAACTTGTGAAATTAAGCCCAAGCCTATTAGAAAAACAGAATTTAAGCTTTAGAGTACTTATTTTCCCTTACAGCATTCAGTAGCTCGGGTGACTACTATTTGTGGTGGAACTGGAACAACATAATGTTGCGCTTTTGACAGAGATAAACCTCAAGGTACAAGAAGCAGAGCCACCAACACAGCCCTCCCTATGAAGCTTCATGACTTCCCAAGATCAGTCACTCCAGGTCAGTGCTTCCCTGTGGCTGTTCCTCAAGGGCTGCCTTCTGCTTGCATATATGATGCGTCAGAGAGCAGCACAGAGCTGCTTCCTGCTGTCCTTGTCATCTCTTGGCTGTCACCAGTTTCCTGCTCTCAGATGTTGGCAGCATTGTATCCCTGTGTTTATGTCCAGGTCACAGCCTGCAGGACACACTGTCCCCTCAGGGATGAAACCAGCACCTCAGCTACCTCCAGAAAATGGCTTCTGCACATGAGGCACCTCAGGCAAACAGCCACCTCATTGCCACCACACATGAGGAGCCTTGAGGAAATGGCTGCTTGGGGCAAAAGGCCACCATGTGCAGGGAGTCCCAGCAAACAGCCTCAGGTCAATGACCACCCCACACAGGGCTCTGCAAGCAAATGGCTGCCTCGAGTAAACAGCCACCACAGGAGGGGCACCACTGGGAAATGGCTGCCTCAACCAAATGGTGGCTGTGTGCACTCCTATCTTTGCTTATGGGCCTTGCAGTACATAGGGCTGCAGGGTACCCTGAGAGCAGCCAGCCCAAAAGAGACAAATTTTCCTTTCACACTTCTAAAGCAGGACATGGAGTCCTACACTGGGGCAACTGGACCCAGAGAACTGCCATCTCTCCCTTGCTGCAGGGTCACAATGAGCCCCAGGCCAGCTCTGGGCTCACTGCCCTGTGTGGTCTCTCTGTCGCTGCTTTGTGCACTGGAGTTTATTAGGGGCAAAAGGGTGAAAGGGTTCCTCATTCACTGTCTCTACATCACCTTGCCAGCTAAGGGGACAGCACAGTTTTTTGCCTTCCTCACAACTGTCCTGACGCATCCATCACCAGCGAGCCTGTGGCAAAGCACCCCTGTCTGTGGCAAAGCACCCAGGAAGTTTGCAGTGTGAAATTGGAAATGGAGAAATAAATTGTGGAGGTACACACTGGTCCTAGAGGCTAAACCCATTGCCGCAGAAATCATGGAGAAGCACAACTCACATCTGAAAGGAGAAGGGGAGCTGTGCTGCAGATTCTCACACTGCTCAGAAGAACTTGCCATGGGCAGCACATCCGCTGGGCTGGAGGATTGGGGGAGGGAGGGGAAACCACGTTCCCTTCTCAGGCCATTTTAGTTAACACCTGACCATATGTTTGCTCATAAAAACAATCTCTGCATCAAATATTAAAGCTTTGCCAGGGAAATATCTAAGTTCTGTACTTAAAGGTACTCAATCTTTTTTGTTCATTCCATCAGTCCTTATTACATAATTAATAACAGAGACCAAAATTATCTTTCACATGTATACAATTCCTTCTGCTGTTAAAAGAGCAGCTCTATCTGATGCCTGCCATGCAGGCCAAAGTGAAGCACAATGCTGATTTAAAAGAATGTTTAAGTTTTGAGCTAAAGGGCAATTCTTATCCCTTGAGCACAACTCAGACTTTCCAGCTGAGCATGCTTTTAAGGGACTCTCCACCCCAGGTACCAGCTCCTGCAAAGCCATGGGCATCTCAGCTGCCCTCAGCGCTCTGGTGTGAGGCACAGCTGGCTAATGAGAGTTCACCATCTGCACTTTCACACCTTTGGCAGCTCTGCATATCTACCCAGGCTTTAAGCCCCTCTCCCAGCCTTCTGCATGCCTCCAGTACGGTGTCAAGTCAGTAGACCAAGGCCATATGCTTCTCTGAGACCCTGCTAGAACCCTCGGGACAGCTTTCATCAACTCCTCATTCTGCCTGTCCCAGGCCTTTTCTGTCATTCCACCTCCCTCTTTACCTTGGCAGCTCCCCAGAGTCTGTTGCCATGGCGATCCCCTATCACAAACTCTCCTCATCCCCAGGAACTGGCCCTCTGCAAGCTTCTTTTTCTAACTAGCAATAACCCCTCCTGGGTAGTGTCCCCAGACGGCCCTGGCTCCGGGGAAGGGACACCTTGCTGGCCTCTGCATTCAAATTGGTCCCTGCACTACTGCAAGCACAGTATGAGCACCTCAGACATCATTGTACACCATGGCAAACAGCTCCTAACTTTTGCTTACAGAGTAGCCCGAGATGGAGTCAAGTGTTGGATACATCAGTGAAAAGAAATCAGAATCACTTTGGTTCCCTGTTGCAGTCAGTTTAGCTGTTAGTAAAGTCTACGGTAGAGAAGCAAAGAGGGCCTTTGTGTAGTATCCATAGATGTTTAATTCTGCCGCACGGTGAGATGTTCAGGGCCCATGGGCACACCCATCGGGAGAGCCCAGGTAACAGTGCAACCAGAGGTAGGGAATGAACAGTGGTATTCGGGCAGTACCAAGGTGAGGGCCAATTGGGGAATAGGGAGGGAGTGGCTGAGGGACATAGGAGCAAGGGAAAGGGGCCAATAGAGTAAAACAGTTTTTGAGGGAAGCTTCTTGTGTATCCCAACCCAGGGAATGGCTCCCAGGGTCTCCACATTTCCCTAGTTTGCCAGTGCCTAGCTATTAATATTCAGTGTGCTCTACTTAATATAATAACACTGAATTAACTTAAAATCGGTCATTCTACCCCAATTAAGCAGAAGAGATTTCCAAAAGGAAAAGGAAATGCTGAGATATGCCATTGAAAATCTTCCCCTTTAAATCTTCATTTTGGCTTCATATGCATTTGATGTTGCTGCTGGTGAATTTTGTAAAAAGTATTTCTACTTAAATTCAGTTACAGAAGTTAATATGAAGGAATAAGCCTATATTTTTCAGTGTAGGTATAAATAATATTTTTTCACTTCCTGATTAATATGTCACAGAATTGAAGAAAGTGTTATTCTCAAGAAAATAATGCTAATGCTTTGCTCCAAGAAGAATTATACATAATGCAATAGGAACTATGGTGCGAAGTAATTCATGTATTCATTACAATTCACTGATGGGTGCTTTTTTAAACCAAGATAGTATCTAATGGGCACAGTAACTAGAACATGAACAAAAAGCCATTTTCACATCAAATACACGTTACAGTAATGCTTTTGAAATTAAAGTATCATTCGTAATCCATTTTTACAGGCCTTTACCTTCATGCAACAAAATGAAAGTGACCTCGGGGACATTTTCTCCTCTCTATCAGAAAATACAGGCAAGCTACATAAACTCCAAATATGTAGACTTTTGCTCTTAAAAGAGACTCTCAGTGAAAGCACAAAGGCACTTTACAGCTACTGAGGCATAATTATATATTTACTTTCCCAGCAGTTAATTTGCTACACTGTGATTGGTACTGCAACCATGGTTTACAAAATCATACTATGATTATTCAATGTAGTTAAATTTTCAAAACTCGGTCTGGTAATTGGCTGGTAGGGATTGACTCAATCCGAACAAAGAGCTCTCAGTACTACCTTCATTATATTTTCTTTCAATTACTTCACAGTTAAGTACAAATTTCTTATCTCTGAGCAGCTCACTTCAACTTACTTAAAAGTGATCACCTTTGCCAGTTAGAAAAATAACATTAGAGTTTCATTCTTTTACAGTGAAACATAGTAATTTCCAGTGTGACATAGTAAGAAAGAAATCTAATAGGCATTTAAATGGGAGACACTGTCAAGAGAAAGTAGTTTTTAAAATTTTCATCTAACAACTGTCATTGAAAAACAGTGTTATATTCTATCATGCAGAAAAAAAAACCTGTTTGCTTTTCTTCAATTAAAATTACATATTTCAGTCATACAAAAGAACACATGAGTTTGTCAAGCTATTTCACTCACAGAAAAAAAGACCATAGGAAAAAGAGAATGTAGAAATAAAAATCAAAAGTATTATCAATAATTTCAGAAACATATTTCAGTTTTTGCTTTGTATAAACATGTGGTCACGGTGACATAACTCCTGCAAAATTGAAATAAAGAAATTTTTATCAAAAGATGATGTATTTTCTCCTATCTTAATTAGTAGAAAAATCAAAAGCAGCTGTTACAGATTGAACCCTTTACAAGGTGTTTGTTATCTGCTGAAAAAAAAAATCTGTGCTTAAAAAAAGCTGTACCTAAAAGACATGCATTTTTAATCTTTAAAGACAGCCTTAGTACTTTTTTTTTCTTTTCATATGACTGCCCTTTGAAAGGGCTGAAGCTGAGCTCAGGGGTTTCATATTCCTATCTACTATCTAGAAATAATTAAGTAATTATTGTGATCCAAGAGCTCCCTGGGAAAAAGGAACTGGTTTGTGAGCTCTGATTAAGGCAGCATGTGCTGTTTACATGCCTATCTCTTCCAGAATTGTTATAAACCTTTTACATAAACAAATTACCCTTGACCACCAAACCTGAATTGCCAGTCTCTGCTCCTCTGAAAAACTGAATCGCAAAGCCCTACTCAGGTGCTGTGGTGTGGAGAGGAGGGCACCAAAATCATGGCATGTATCAGGAGAATGTTCAAGTGTACCCCATTTTTGCTTTTGGGAGAAGACCACCCCCCAAGTATTTTGCACACATTGAGACATGACAAATATTCTGCAGTCATGTAAAATGTAATTAATTAGCAAATGTCATGACACAAAACAGAAAACAAACACAAACAACTCTATAAAGAGGTTTATCTTGACATTTGGATGTGCATTTACATGCACACATCTTTCCCCCAAGTATCAATAAACAGTAAGTCCCAACTATATTTTATAAGAACGTTTGTTCTTTTATTTGATTCTAGTTCCAAGATCAGTTTTCACATACCAATAACTGTCATTATATGACTTAGCAGTAAATCAGTCTGGCCCTTCTAGTATTTTTAAGCAACTTTACAGATTCTGTGCTGAAAAGTAAAACATTTCATCATAGAGAAGCTGCTGACAGATGACACAAATGCAGGTCCTGATACCTGCTTTTGGCACAGAGAAGAACATGAATGTAAATAATCCTAATATCTGCTTGCCTCAGGTACTGCCTGTGATTGACAGCTATAACAGAAACCCAAAAGTCAGCTCTGAATGTGACTCTTGGTCAGGCTGAGATTTTACTGGCAGCATGGGACTCAGATACAGAACTTTACAATTTAATTATACATTGATTATACAACTTGATAATGCACATCCAAAGAATGAAGCTGGAAGAAAAAAATATCTTAGCTAGAACAGGAACCAAAGACAAGATATCACAGAATGACAGCTTTAGAAGATATGTAAAACTTGCTTGAGAGTTGGGCTTCGATTTAGCTTCTGACATTAGCAGGAGCTGCTGGCATCATTTGATGCTCTATTCTGTGCAATCAAACATGTAATTGCTGCGTATATGATGCCACATATCCCTTAGGAGCTTAATCTGACGTGTCACTCATATGACAGAATTTCATAAAGGCATTTCATATTGAGTTGTGCAAACAGACCCATGAATGCATTATTATTGGCAAAAGATCATTTTTTCTTCATTTTATTCCCTATGCTATATCTGAAAGAGCAGAACAACCACTTTACCAATGTCAGGACTTGTTCTACATCTAGGTCTTATTATCAGAAAAAATATATTTGATTCCTTTTACCCCCTGCTGCAAACAAAAATATTTTACCTCTTGCTCAGGAGATGCTCAGATTACCTGTGGCACAGAGCCCTTTGAACACAACAGCAGTTTTAAAATCACCTTCTCAAAATACTTATCAGCCCTGGTTTTGTCATGTAAAGTATAAAACAAGACACATCCGGAGTTGAAAAATCTAACAACATCTGATTGCTCACTGAACAACAGCATTGTAGCTCACGGCAGAAGAAAAGGTGCTGGTTCATGATACAAGCTAATATGCCCACAAGACATTGGTTGTAGAAGACTGAGCAGTAGAACTGAAGCTCTAATGTAACATATCAAAAATATAACTGTGATATCAAATAAGAGAAATCTTTCTGCTTCCTCCTTTATAAGAATATTTTTCTTTCCATTAGGAGAAAAATAAACCCCGCCCCCCCAAAACCAAATCAAAACCAAAAACAACCCCAAAACCAAAACAAGCCCAACAACAAAAAGCACACACACAACAAAGCAAAACAAAACACAAAAAAACCCCACAAAAATAAAGAAAAACCATACCAAACCAAAACCAAACAACCACGAAAATAAAAACAAACAAAAAACCAAACAAACAAACAAAAAAACACAAAAAACCCTCACAAGTTTGAAAGCAAAAGGCTTCCAATGGACCTCCAAGATTTAAAGAAGTTTGTATTGTCTGAGCTTTGTGCTCCTCTATTGCAGTCCTCTACAGTACTGAGAGAATTTCAGTTTTCTAGTTCTTGGTTAGTTGGAAGCAGAAGTGAAAAAGAAGTAGGATTAAGATCCTCAGTTAACAATTTGCATGTCTCCTCTGCCTTTAATTGTGTAAGAGCAGGGAAAATGGAATAAGAAAAGGACTATGGGTTGCTTATTTGTTTGGAGCATGCTGTCTGAGAATGAAGATCTGCCATTTCCATGAGGGAGGGGTGAAGATATCAGCTAACTTTTATTTCTGTTAACAGTACTTCTTTTAAACTAGGTTTTGTAACACACATCTATTTTTTTTTCTCAATTTACCAAAATTCAGGATCCTGAAAGTTGTTTTAAGTAAGGAGAAGGATAACATGATGGAGCCAAGTAATTTTCGGTAGAAGACCATGTTTACTTAACAGGAGGCATGAAGTTCTTTTTCCACAATCACAGGAGCCAACACTATAGGCTGTCATTACTCACAGCCTTGCCCAGCCCACAGAACAGACAACACAGAATTTTTCTTCAGTAGCACAAACCCAATGACTTGTCCCTCTAGTTTTTGCTCCCTATCATGCTCCAGATCCATGATGTACCTTGCTTTTCTCACATGTTATTTCAGTCCAACACCTCCCTTCCTCCTAAACTTGCTGACATAAATACAACAGCTCTTTGCATTGCATGACTGAAGCCTTGCACATCCTTTCATTTAGGGTGAAGTTTGGTGGGGCTTTTTGTCACTTGCTTTACAGAGTGTCCCATGACTGTATTTTATACCAGTTGGTTTGGCCTAGCTTGTGAGTTTAAAATTTTAACAGCTATCATATGAGATCAAACAGTTGAAATTGTCTCCTGGAGCACATTTTCAGTGTTTCAGCAGAACAGCCACCCCACAGATGAAAGACCTCAAGTGAGCAAGACTTCAGACAGAACACATAAAACCCTATCAGATCACCACAAGAACAACCATTCTGGAAAGGAAGACACTAACACAGAGTTATATTCAGATAGTGATTTCAGTTTTACCTTTTTACCCTTACCTTTTCTTTACTTTTTATTCAAAAGATGGGAAAAAAAACCAAACACTAATTTACTTGGGGATAAGAACAGTCATAAAAAAGTGCAGTCAAATTGGTAGTGAAGACACCTTACTTTTCAGTCCTGTGTATTAACAGTGGAGTTGGGTACATTTGGGAGTAGAAGTCTTCACTCCACTGTGTGCAGTGTTTTCAGGCTGGACATAATTTCCTGTGAAGTACATAAAGATGCCATGAGAAAAAAGTCAAAAGCTTAACAGAAGTCAAATTACAAATCCCCCCCATGTACTGCATCTATTATCTTGCCCAAGAAAGAAACTGTATTAATTCAAAATTATTTGTTTTTCTCAAACCTATAGGGATTTCTTAACCACTTCATCATCTTCAGCATTTGTTAAATTGACAATTTAATACTTTGTCCCAGAACCTTCCTGAGGCCAAAGCTGTGCTAACTTGTCCTGGAATTTCTCCAGATTTCTTCATTTTTCCACCTGACATCTTTAGGTGATAACTGAATGAAACTCACCCTACTAATAAGACCTATTCTACAACAAAGATAAACCTAACAGTCTCAGAAAATAATCTGCATATAAATAAAAATACTATTTGAGTGACCCCAAGAGTTTCACAAAGTGACCATGGCTCATCCAGTGAAATTGCCAGAAAACAGGAACAACTGGGACTGCTTATTTTAGTAAGAATATGATTTGGAGGGGACATGGTGAAAGGATACACGTGAGTGCACAGCATAAAGAAGCTAAGCCAAACACTCCAGTTAATCCTCCTCTGATGCAAAACAAGCAAGCAACAAAACTGAAATGCACACTTTTAATTATAAAACCCTCACGTTCTTATTTTAAAAGGGCAGTGCATGGATTCATGTAAGCATTGCCCACAGTCAATAGTGAGGGAAAATGCCTAGCAGACAGGATTAGACAATTCTGTAGATAAGAGCCAGAAGCAAATGCTGTCCTCTCCACAGAAGATCAGCAAAGTCTCTGTCTGCCTTCTTGAGTCTAAACCGAGAGCACAGACACAGATAATTGCTGCAGCAATTAATTCCGTTTTCTCAGCACTGCTCTTGATGCCCAGGTACTGATTGTACCCACCACCAGCTCACTCTCCAAGCAGTTCCTACACTTGTGCTTCTGCAGGATACATTCTTCTTCCCCTCTCCCCCATTTTCCAAAGGTTTCTTGACTATTTTGCCCACGTACAGCACCTGATAAAGCTTCCTAATTCTGTATCTGCTCTGGTATTTACCCTTCCATCTGTTCATTTCTACAGCTCATTTGGCCTTTTGACCTCCTTCAAAATTATCCTGTTGAATGAAATGAAACCTTCCTTTAGGTGAAGGACTCATCTGGCCCGGGACCACAGATCAACTACTGTGCTGCTCACTTCCCTCTTACTCCACAGTAGCCTACTTTTGTTTTGTTTTAATAAACCCAACAAACTTAATGGCTTTGTGTTTTAACATCTCTGCGAAGTCCAACTCAGCCCAGATTCTGTTTGTATTCCCACTAACAGTATATCCCTTGCTCACTGAGATATTTACAGCACAGTATTCAAAGCTTACTCTGACAGCAGAATTATTAATTTAAAAGACCTTGGGGCTTTTTATAGTATCTGACAGGATAATATTAGTGACACAGCCACTGGAGCCTGGGCTAGCTCTGGAGAAACTCTGGCACCACACCAGGAGTGGGGAACAGCTGAGGTTTGGATTTTACCTGCAGCTGAACCTGAGAAGCAGCTTGCTCTACGGTAAAGAATGTCACAGCCACAGCAGGGATCGGGAAAAGGAGAAGGAGAAGGCTCTCTGGTCTTGAGATTCCAACTGGGAAAGGCTTATTCCAAGTAAAGGGATCAGGAACAAAGACCTCTGAGCACTATTGTGCAAGGAATTTTATACAGATACAAATCAGGTGTGGGGGGCTACAAACAGCTAACCAATAGAGAATCCTCAGAGGAGGAATGAGGTGATTATATCAAGTGTCTGGGGCCAGTTGGGGAAGGAGGGTGGAGAGGATGGGTCACATGGGCCAATGGGGCTTCGAGGAATAGGGGAATTTGTCCTGGATTGAAAGATAAGTGTGTATTCTATTTGCCATCTCTTAGAGGTGTGACAGTTATCTTCTGTTAATTGGGCAATTTTCTTTATTTCTTCCACATGGGAAATATCTTCTGTTAATAGGCCATTGAGTGTCACTGCATGACTGATAAAACTACATCACTCCATTAAGAGATGCTCCACCCAGGAGGAGGAGCCAAACATTCCTTCCTGGATATAATCAGATTTTGGGACACCCGGGCAGCTGTCCAGAATCTCCACTGGACTCTCAGAGAAGCAGCCCTTTTCCCACTGGATTCTCAGAGGAAAACTACACCCTTCTACAGGATCACTGCTTCAACAGAACTGCATCTGTCTCTATAGGACAACTGCAGCCACCATTTCAGTTGGACTGCTACCACCAGGGTGTCAGGTCATATTCTGATTCTGTCAGTGTTGTTTTGTATTACTGCATTGTTTATTTTATTCTTTTTTTAAAGTATTTTTCTTCCCTAATAAAGAACAGTTATTCCTGCTCCCATATCTTTGCCTCAGAGCCCCTTCGTTTCAAAATTATAACAATTCGGAGGGAGGGGGTTTACATTTTCCATTTCAAGGGAGGCTCCTGCCTTCCTTAATAGAAATCTGTCTTTTCAAACTAAGGTTTCCAAAGGGGTCGTGTAGTCAGGAACTGGGCCAAGGTGAGAGTGGCAGGGAAGGTTCGGGAAGAGAAGTGTCGCCCTGTCCCAGAGGATGAAATGAAAGACTCTGAGATTTCATTGATTCAAAAGGCTTTTTTATTGTAACAATGCAATCCCTTTTATAGGGTCTTTTGCTAACAATTATTTGATTGGCTAAATGACCCAATGCCTCTCTACTACCATTGTTTGAGATAGAGAGAACATGTTTTGAGAACACATATAAGGATAGAGTAAACTAATGTGAAAAACAGCACCTGTTATTTTGAGAACACAAGATGCTTACAAAACCTCTATCAATCCTTCCCTAAGAACATAAAATTCTTCAAAGAGCTGTTCCTTAAGAAGGAAACTGAAAGAAACGGGCAAGGAGACCTGCTCCTTTTTAACGCGTTTATTTAGAAATCAGCTCTGGGTGGGGGCCCTAGGGGTCGCGCACACTGCTGCTGCTCCCTTCTGCCAATGCCAAAGAGGAGGTGGTGCAGCTTTGCTATGCAGCAGAGCTGGGGCTTCCGTCCTCACGAGCATGCCTAGGAAGTCATAGTAGGCTCGTTGTCTGGGGTTGTCACTTCAGTCTAGCTCCTATCAGGTTATGGTTACAACCTGGGATTACATTAATGTGTTGGAGACACAGTTCTTGAACAAAATATATTACTTAGTTTCTCAAACTTGAAGTTGGCTCATTGTTTTTAGGAGTTGTTCTTCTAAATTGCACTATACATACTGTATGCCTCTCAATTTGCATATACACTGGCGACATTTCATAGCTAGAGCCATCTTTGAGGAGCAGCAGAGGTCATACCCGATGGACAAATGAAAAGGTACAAACACGGTAATTGACAACTTTGCCAACTAACAAACTAACATTTAACATTTTACAACTTTAATTAATGTCATTTAACATCGTAACAATTTGCGGACATTGTAACTAACTGAAATAGGTAGGTGAACTCATTAACTTGTTCATAACAGAAACTGCTTTGCCTTGGGAAAGCCAGGGCTTGCTGCTGAATTTCTCTAAGTCCCACTGAAAGTTAGCCCCACTCAAAAGAGGCTGGGTTGCTGTGACAGGCAGGGAAAGAGCTGGAACAAGGGGCGGGGAATGGCATGAGGGACAGCTTAGAGGGAGGGTAAAACCCAGGGGTAGGCCAACTCGGGGAGAACATGGGGTACAACAGAATGAACCACTTAACAAGGAATCAATAAAATAAATTCACAACTGCAACATATTAGGACCTCAGAAACTTAGAGGTGTTATGAAGTAAATGCCATTTGTTTGAGGTGAGGGGATTTCCACCCCTACAGACACTTCTGGGCATGATTATAGGCAAAGAGGAAACAATGCCAATATTACAAAGGAATTTTCTGTGCCCAAATGAGATGCCTTGGTTCTGACTTTTTGAACCAGCTAGGGCAATATTGTGGTTATCGGTTCAAAGCACGTCTACTTGATGTGCAGCTGCAAGTCAGCACTTCTGCGAATTAGGCCTCACGGTCTGTAACAATGAATCACAGAAAAGCTGCGCACTGACAAGGTGAGAATACACTGAACAAAGGCAATGAGCAAATCCAGCTCTCCAGCACACCATCCAGGCAAGCCTTCATTGCAAAGGCATCCTTTTGTGCACTGCAATCTCCAGCCATACACAACCCAGATCACAGGTCCACTCAGCATGCCCTTGCCTCTTTCTTTTGACTGTATCTTCATTCTTCAACTTTATCTTTTTCATTATCTGCACCAAGAAACAGCTTGCAACTCATGCCCCTCATTCATTCCTCCTACATTGATGCTTTCATCCAGTTTGCAACTGGGTAGTTGAAGGCCATTTCCTAACCACAAAAACTACATCAAAGTTTGCAGAAGTTCTCAGCACTTGACTTTACAAATTTAATATCTTTTGCAAATCTGTGGTCACACATGCCTAAAATACAGCAGAATGAATAAATAATCGTGTTTTTCACTTTTTATTTATTGCCTTAATAAGAACCACAGGAAGAACAGTGCACATCCTGTGCCCTCCCTCCCACCTTTTTCTTTGTATGTGTGCACTCCCAGATTACAGAGACCGCAACCTAATAAAAAGAAGACAGAGCACAAGACTGCCATGGAGCAGCACAGCCTCTGCAGGTAGGTCTGAAATTCAGATGCTTGCTCTTCACACTTCTCTTCCCATGCTGAGCCATGACAACTCTTTTCTTCTCCCTTTCTATCCAGACCAGAGTAAGCTATAGCATTTTACCCCCAAGTTTCCTCCTCTGCTAAATTACCACACTATCCATTTCCTCCAGCTCTCTTTCCTCACTGCTGCAGATTCCCAAATCAGCTATTGAGTGGAGAGATCAGAACATGTGGTAATGCATTAAGTAGTTATTGATCTGCACTGAGTTTTTGTTCACTTGCACAGGTAGTTTTGTATCTATTTGCACTAAAAGTTGTAATCACGTGGGTTTATCTCTGCACTCCCCCGCCCTTCTCAGGTGGTGGTTCTTCCCAGGTGAATTCCCCCCTCTCGACCCCTCCCCTTCAGGAATCACATTACCTCTGCCCCCTCCCACGTGCTTTCACCCTCTTTCTCTCATGGTCTCCTGGAGTTCGTTCTGCATTAAACTGTGGGACTGTGGTCCCGAGAAGAAAGAGCGCCTCTCGTCTTTTGCTTTTGTCCTTCTGGGATTTGTTGCTGGGGTCCTGAGCTAGCCAAGGGGAAACCCCAAAAGGCGAGACTAATCCCTCAAGAACACCTCTAGGTCACATAGAAAAGAAAATGCCACTTTTATAGTGCCACTATGTTCAGTGATACCTGCATGGAAACTATTTACCTGTATGGAAAATGCTCTTCACAATCACTATAGAAAATCTTTTCTACTACTGTAAAATCTGAAACCAGCAGGGAGAAAGAATAAAGGGAAAATTTTTTAAAAGGCAGGGCAAATTAATAGTAGAAGGGTTGGGGGGGAGAAAGACTTAAACTTGTGTAGCTCGCATTTTACACCAAAGCTGTTAGTACAAAAAAAAAACAAAAACCAAACAAACTGTGTCAAGTGCAAAGACTCATTACTAAGACTGTACATTGCTGGGAGCTGCACAGGTGAAATGCAATAGGCAGTTTGGGCTTTGGCTGGAGTGATATGCACCCATCAGTGATCCGTGATTCAGATCATTTTGTCCAATAAGCATCTCTGGGTTTCTGCTGAAGACAGACACTGCAGTTTGTGTTTGTTGTGCTGTTTTCAGTACATTGACTTAACATCAATGTATTGTAAACAGTATATTTAGAGATTTGCAGAATGATGAGATTTTTTTCTTTTCAGTTCCCCAGTTCTAGCTAGAAAGGCATTTGTGGGAGCAAATGGCTTTAACAAAAAAAACCATGGATTGTGTTATTAAGGTATAAATGAAGATTTTAGTTATTCCAAGTGGAATTACTTTGCTAGAGAGATGGGGATTTCTCTGCTTGGCTGCTATTGTGTGCCCTTGAAAGATCAACATTTGCCCCAGGAATATGCACCTTCACTTGCTGCATCCAGCTCTGGGTTTGTGGTACGTAGCAGTGCAGCCAGGGTCCCACACTCCCAGCTGGTGCAGAGGATCCAGTCTCCATTAAGGTCACGCTCACCATGCCCTTGCTGAGCAATGCAACCTGTCAAAGACTGGCACTGTGCACTATGGTCCTGCAATATTCCTCTCTGAGATCAAGTCTTCCTGGTGAAATTCAGCTGGTCTCAGAAAATCTCTGTTGTCAGCAAAGCTCACACTGATAAACCCAGTGATGATTTTTCTCCAAGAAGTTGGCCTGCTAATGACTACACTGGTAAATGGCATTACCTGATTAACACCGTCCTTAAAATGCTAATTAAAAGGGCTGTTTATTTTGGGAAAGTAAAATATATATATATACATATGGACTACTGCAAAACTACTAGTGCTGGACAATGAGCACCTGTCTTCTATTTAGGCTTTGCGAAAAAAATGGGACAAACATTTTTAGCAAGCAAGAGAGATCACCCTATCAAGATTGCAATAATTGGCAAGTTACTAAAAATATGCCAATGCAAGTAATAATCTCTCATCCAGTGATCTGAAGGATCTTATGAGCTGTCTTCTTTAGATGAGAAACCAAGAAGCCTGAGCTAGGCAGTCTATCTGAAGTGACATGGTAACTGCAGCCTAGACCTGAACACCCAGGAGGCAGATTTACTTTGAAGTTTATTGTGCCTTCTCTGTGGCTTGCTCTTGAACACAGCATTTAGTTAGCAAAAATGTATTTACTGCTCACTGGAAGGATACATGATTTTTCAGCAACTTGCATCATTGCATGTTTTTATTGTTTCAGTTGTGCAATTCACAAAAGCCATTGTTTTTGGCAAATCAATAAAAAAGCTCTCGTCCTTACAGGTAGAGCCCCAGCATTTGTCAAATCTATTAGAAGACAGATTCTGTCATTTACAACACTTTTCATCATGTGTAGCTCTAAACACCAGGAGCTGGATTGAGATTGCCTTTTCAAAGTTCACAAGGGACTTTTATGGCTGTCAGATCTAAGCAAGACTTTATTTCGCAAAGCAAAATATATTGGAGGACTAGCATCTGGTGACAAATATTGAAGGAATAACAAAATCCTTTGCATTGTGGTGCTTCTTGACCTGCGTGTTTATTAATGTTCATCTTTCCTCATAACTCAAAAGCACAGCTTTGCACTTCTGATGCACTCTTAAGGAAACAAAAAAAATGTTGCTGCTTCTCCACATCAGAAAAATCAGCATGTTAAATGTTAGTGTGGAAGTTGTCAATGACTATATTGCATTGTTTCCCTGCTGTCTTTATTCAAACTTAACTAGCAAATCTCTTCCACAAAAGAACTGACATGTCTTGCAGGAATTAAAAGATGACATCTTTCTAATTTTTTCTTCATTTTCTGTTTAAAAGCTCTGACTTCTGTCGTGGATGCTATGCATGAGTTGGTAATTACTGCCATTTCAGTGCAACTTCAAAATGCAAGTGAGGGACCCTGGTCCACCGTATGTGCTGGGAGTTTACTGTTGCTAACAATTCCAGGTTTTCCCTGAATCTTTTCCAGATCCATTGTGCTGTAAGAAAAACTGCAAGTGACACTTTCTGGCTGCCCTTATTCAGGTGAAAGTCCTAATGCATTTCGCAGAGGTTTCTGCAAGACCATGTATTTGGCATCCACAAAGCAAATAAATCTGTTCCCTTGCTTGTATTTACCCTATGCACATTTAGACATTTGCATGCGGTTTCCAACGTACAAGGACTGAACTAATGGGACGAAGGCACTGAGGAACCAGAGGACTGCAGGGATAGTCCTTTGGGGAGCCTACCCTCTTCCCAGCAAGAGGCTTGCTACGTGGACACAGGCTGAGCAGACATTTCCATCCTCCTAGACTCCAATGACTGCCTTTAGAAGACAAAGCTAAATCAGATCTTCTCAAACCAGCTAACAGAATTGTTGTGCTTCACCAATTTTCCAATTTTCTCCAAGTCCTTCTTGTTCTGTGAATATCTTACTGGGAATAATTCATCAAAATAATATCTTAGATCAAATCACAATTAATCCCTTTGTATAACATAGGCACATAGTGAAAGCTTCCATTATCTCTGTGCTCTTACATCAATATTAGCCAGAATTGTATCACTGCAAAACTTCAGTTCTGACGAGTGCACTACTGAGTGTCCTAATGGGCTGCAATATTGCTGCTTTCAAGGTTTCCAGTTTGCATGGGAAACAAATTTGTATTTTTATCAATGTGTTAGAAATAATATTCCTCTACCAATCTATTTGGTGATACAGTCACAGACTCCAGTCTGTTACAGATGCAAGTATCACTATATTTAAAAAGACAAACAACCAAACAAGGCCCCAAACATTAATCAAAACTGTTCAGAATTCCCACATGTTCTATGTTGATGGCTATCAGTCATACAGCATCATCAGATCACAGAGCATCTCCCAAAGTAATCTACCAGCTGGAACATTCTTTGAAGCAACTAATTCTAAATAAGTCAGATAAAATACTTTGGGACATAAAACTTACATTGCAAGCAGAACCTGATTCAAGAAAATAATATTACTTCCCCTCAGGAACTGAGAGGAGCAGACATGTATCTGGAGAAACCAATATAACCTGCATTTTAAAACGTTGCTACTTGTAATTTCAGGCAACCTGCTCAACAAATACCTGCAGATCTATGTAATTTATGCCCCCAAATTAATCCTACTGTTTTGAAAAGATGATCCTATGGCACTAGAGTCCTCTTTTGGGCCAGTTTTCACACTGAGTTTGCAGGGGGATTCACTATTCACCTAGTTCAAGTTTTTGCAAAACCAATTCCTCACACTGTGGAATCAGGTGTGTGGTTTGGGGCAGCTGCATCATACACTGGAGTCCCTGGATGCCCTCATGCAAATCACAATGTAAGGAGCTCCCAGTCCTGACCTATGTGGGAAAGAAGCAGATATTAATTTAGAAGTAAGATTGGATGCTATACTGGGCCAGGAGTTGGACTTGGTGATCCTTGGGAGTTTCTTCCAACTCAGCTTATTTTGTGATTCAGCTCCTTGATTGTGTAGCAGTATAAGCAAGGCTTTTTCAACACACTTATAGAGCACTAATAATAAAGAAGTTGAATTATTTTAAGTAATTTTTGAGCAATTCATTATAAGCCAGCAAATAAGCTTAAAAAACCAACCTCGTTGGCTACTGTCAGGAAATTTGTCAACACAAAGAAATAAATGAATAAAAATTATCCCATATGAATTATCTGGGTAGCCCGGCTAAATATACAACCTCTTTCCAATTTTAAGAACTGCTGCCCAGTTCTCTCACTTAAAATGCCAGTGATTGCATGTGCAATAAATATTAATGGTTCATAAATTAAACAGCATTATTCTTCTTGATAAAACACCATTTTGCAAGGCCCCATGGAAAAGGTACAGACAGTTTGTTGAGCAAGCTCTGAAAGAAGAAAAATATGCCTTTGCTTTCACTTTTGAAAGTGCTTGTCAGAATTCATAGGGTATAGCCACAGAAGGCAATTAAGGTGACATTTTGCAGAAAGCTACTATATGCCCCAAAGAACAAAGAGCAATAAAAGGGAAGTGTGATCTGTGAAAACAATTTGATTTCTAGAATTACATTTATAAAATGTAGATACTTTCAGCCTAAACAATTTGTATAGGAGGAGCTTGTGTGACACAGATAACCCAGAATCTTCCCAAGTAAGCTGCATTGTCCATATTACAGCAGTACATCACAACCAAGGTTTCATTTTTGGGTGATTAAAGCCAAGCAAGCTGTACCCTCAAATGCCACTTCCTAGGAAACATCAGCACAGACATAACCCAGGCCAAGGTGACACACTGGGTGCCACTTGGCACATTGGCATTACTACTGGGGGGAATTTCAATGCTAGCCTAGGAGGCACCCAGTGGAGCTCCCCTGCTGGAGTTACAAGAAACTTTGCCCAGCCCAGGAAAGAAATGTAAGAAAAGGTGAAGTAGGAGGCTGGGAAAGACTGGTACTAGCTTCATACCTCATTGGGCAGGCCTGGAAGGATCTTAAAAATACAGAATGGCTGTGGATAGAGGGGATAAAATGTCAGTGAAGACATGCAAAAAGAGTGATGAAGTGCTTGAATTAACAAGACAAGAAATTAATATCAGTAGCAGCATTTTAAACAAATAGGAGGGGGTTGTGAGTGTCCCTCTATGTAATTCCAAACAAGATTAAACCTGAGACAGAACTGTAATTGTGCAGACACAGAAGTGCTGCTACACAGAATGTAGCAGCAAAGTATGACTGTCCTTGAATTAGGAAGTGAGAATGAGTGACACAGTGAAACAACAGTCACATTTGTAAGCTGGGCCATGGCAAAGACACTGAGTGGTCTTGTATTCAGTGCCTGGAAAAAGAATGGGAAAGAAAGTGACCTTTAGCAAGGAAATGGCAAAGTACTGAGTTTTGTTTACTGAATTACCGCAGAGTTGTCCAAAATGCTACAATCTTAGCTTGCATCTACTCAGTATGCAAAATATCCTGAGTCTGAGTTCATAGATGCGATTTCCAGAGATGGCACATAACAGGAAAAAATATAAATGTAGTTAGATCTCCAGCAAATGTCTCCATCTTCACTGCTGAAGGTATTTCAGTTAAGAACGAAGGATGAACTGGAAAGGATCTTTCGGATGACCGGAAAGCAGTTCATTAAGCTTACCGAAAAGCAGATCATTAAGCTTTAAGGTTAAGACGTTCATTAAGATGACAGGATGGAGTGAGGGAAATTGACTGAAGGCTGGCTGGTTTATTTTAAGGTATATGAGATGACAATGAGATTATATTTTCTGTGATGAAACTTGCAAAATTATACTTGTTAAGAAAATGGGTAGGGAAGGAATTGCTAATGGAGGAGCCTGGGGAGGGACTGGGGAGCATATAAAACATGGTAACGTGGGTTTTTTAGTCACTCAAAAAATAAGCTTAGAATTCCTAAAGTAAAGAGGATGGACATTTCTGATGGTGCAGGTAGACTGAAACTTAGAAACTCAGTCAAGGAAACTGCTGTTTTCTTCAACTGCCTGTTGCCAGGAAGGACCAAACCAGGTCCCCGGAGAAGGACCAAGTCACCAGCAAATAAGTTTGATGCAGACAGTATAAGCTGTCAATTCCTTATTTGAGATGGGACCTGAACTGGTCAAGAAGACTGTGGTTTCAGTTAATATAGAGTAAGACAGACAGGGAGATACTGCTCTTTTCTCTCGCTCTAGTGTACACCTAATAGAGGATGGCATGTGTTTTTTCTCTCAGAAATATGTATTCATTACAGACAAACTCAGCACAGCATCAGCACATCTGGTAATGTGTAAGGGAAAACATTTTTTCACCTTGGGGAAACTGAGGGGATATTAGGTGCAGAAAACAGACAGATATAAGAGAACAGATGGAGGTATAGAAATGAAGGAAACCTCATATCCAAACTGAACTCACAAGCACCTACTCAACACTACCAGATACTTATGAAGAACAACACATTTTTCCCAGTATCTGAAAGATTTTGGGTTGCTCTGGGCATTGGAGTTCAAGTCCTCATCCTTCCCTGGAGGTTAATGAGAGGGTCTCGGCTGAGAATGTATCTGTGGAGACGCTAAGGAACAGAAAGGTCCTGTGCAGATAGTAACGCAAAGCTAAAGGATATTTACAATTTCACTTTTTACAAAGCTACTTTCTTCTGCTCACTTAACTCCTTTGTAGCATTTCAGAAATATGGAAGACTGGAAAAGATAGTGTCAGATCTGATAAAGGAAAGTATTAAGTAACCCTTAATGTTAGTTACTTTGACTTTTAGCTTCAGGTTCTTGACAGTAAGTGTCAGAGCAATCTTGGGGACTCTGGTTCTGCAGTTTTGCCATGACCCCAAACTAGGGCTTCAGTACTGCTACTTTGGCATTTATTCCTTTATAAATAGAGTATTTCCTTTTTAATTCTCTACCTGGATCAAAACAGTGACGTATTCAGCATCCAAAGAATCCTTGTCATTTTTTTACAATCATCAGAAAATACAATCTCTAAGTTGAAAGTAAAGAACATAGAAGCGCAGAACACCTGGTTGTTACAACCTCAACAACAGTCTGGCTCTGAATTGCTGAAATGTGACAATATTCAGTAATTTATAGAACAACAAAGACAACACAGTAGGAGGTTTCACTTTCATTACCAAAAAGCCAATAAAACAAAAGTAAGGGAGTACATGATTGAACAGACCAAGCAACACAGATATTTCTGCTTCCTGCAGTAAATAAAACATGCTGTATCAGCTGGGGAAAAAAAAAAAAACCACTCCAGCAATGTTGCCTGTCTTGAAAGAAAGGCAGTGGTGAGAGAAGGTCATCTGCCACAGCTCCAGCATGTTTGATGTGGAGTTTGTTCCTCAAAAGGAGCCAGTATGGAGACAGGAGCTGCTCCCCACAAGAGTCTTGTAAGGCAGGTAGGGCAGAGCTTGAGGCTGGACTAGAGAGAAACAAAACTCCAACCACTTATTTGTAAAACTTGTCCTGGGGTGACTTTATGATACTGGATTGTATCCTCATTTGTCTGTTTAGCCCAGAAATAAGTTTTGCACCCTTAAGAGTGGTTCTGAGAGCAAAGAGGGGGAGAGAAGGGGCACGGAGTTTGTTTTCAAGAAACTGCACTCGCTCCCCCGCATCCTGCTCCTGGACTGTGCTGTCCGCAGCTCAGACAGATGGTAGCAGAGAACTTTCCTTTGCTTTTAATTAGTTTTCAGCTAGCTGAGGCAGAGAAGTTCCCTGGACTGTGTTTTTTCTTTCTCTTTGGACCTGTTTAAACCTGCTCTGGACTGAACACCCAGAAGAGCACCGGCAGCTCGCACCTGTGGCCGCCGAGCGGGGCCTGGGCCGCAGCGTTTCCAGCGCCGGAGGGACTCAGAGAGACTGAGTGAGCCGAGCCACAACCCACAGAGGGACTTTGTCAGTTTGTCGTCTCTTCAGAGTGGCGAGAGGTTTTATTGTTTAATATTGTTCGGTTTTGTGCTGGTTTTTGTGCTTTGCCTGTTAAATAAACAGGTTTTTTCCACTTTCCTCCAAGGAAATCTCCTAAACCAGTTGGGGGAGGGGCTGCTTGAATTTGCTTTCTCGAGGAGCCTCTTTGGAGGTTTTCTCCCAAATTTGCCCTAAACCATGACAAATACTTTTTTTTTGCATTTGAGAAACAAAACTCCAACCACTTATTTGTAAAACTACAAGAGTTACTTCCTTGTATCACAGCAGCATATTTCCAAGCACTGATAAAGCAAATAATTAAGTTTTTCTAATATATCCATGTTGCCCCAGTAATTTCACTGTCTTTTCCTCTACGCATGACCTACAAAGGAAAGGAAATTTTCTTCTCTACACTAAGCGTTGTTGTTTGTATAAGTAGAAATGTTTCCATCCCACAGCCCAGGGAGAAGGCTATTGAGTTCAGGGTGTTTGACCAATACAAAAAACCTTGACATGCCACAAAGGAAAGATTTCAACAGCAGTCCATGAAATTTTAGCACAAAGGAAAAACAGATTAATATAGCAAACCCCTTATGGTTTCTTCTAGGCAACTTAAGAGAGCTTGAGCGACATGGTCTGCTCTTCCACATCAGCCGGAAAGATGACTATTTCTCACAGCCAAAGAATAATAAAATATCAGAGGACAAAAAGCTGGCATCTTAAACTGCCCAGCCTTTGCTACAGCCAGGACCTTACCACTCTGCATATGAAATGTATTGACCAAACTATCAAAGGGTTCACCAGACTAATCTTTATCTAGCCAGTGATTTGCAGGCAGTGGGAAATAAACAAGAAAACAAATAATGAGATCATAAATATCCTGAAGCTATGAGAAGAGTAGATATTGTTTGCATTGTAATTATCCTGGTTCAATTACAGTATGAATAGTCTTCAAAGAAAAGTTGATCTCCTTCCTCTGAGGGCAAAAATGAGTAGGAAACTATGATTACTTTCCCTACTTATTTCCATGGGAGTTGAAGTATTTCCTGTAGGGGATGAGAAAGATAGTACTTATCATGAAAACAAGACATTTATTTTCAAGAGATTTAGAAAATGCTACACACTACACCTCTAAAACATTCTGTGAATTGCCCCTTACGTTCAATAATTTTTATCCAAAAGCAGTCAGTGCTTCTTCTTAGACTATCAACTGCTCTCCAGTCACATTTTGTAAGCCAGGCATGTTAATATAAACCTGTAGTCATTCTGCTGAGGTCCATATTCTAAAAGCGGTCTTGATTAGTTTTCCATACTATCTTAGTTTCATAGATGACACTGAGAGTCCCCATTTACGCAGTGAGAATAAATCCCTAAGATCATAACACTAGGCATTTTGAAACCTGCAGATGACTTTCCCCAAGAAATTGCACAAATAAATCACTTGAAAGCAATAACAGTGTAGGAAAATTATACAGCTCCAGACAATGTGCAATCAGCCAACGCACACTGTATATATTCCTTTGCCTTTATCACGCCTGACAAGCCTATGGTTAGAGACTGACAACAAGGACTGCCTGTTACCAGGAACAGGGCAGAATTTATAGAAATACCTCTTGAAATAAAGCATTCCAGATGGAGTGCCAAATCTCCATGTCATCTCCAGACGGGTAATAATTTGTGCTCTATCTTTCTGTAAAGCAACCTTTTCTTACAAGAATATTCAAAGGGCTTTTGAAGTTGAGTGTAAATGCTTCAGCCATAACACTTCTACTAAAATGATACAGTGCAACTATGAAGAGAACAAGGACACATGATTCAGGATATGGCAAAGTACACTGAAGTTGCCTCTTGCCTCTAAATCACCATGTTAAAAATGGTTTAGGTCAACTCAGTGGCTGCCTAGCAAAATTTGCTACTGAAATTGTCCAGTTTCTAATTCAGAGGAGTCAGACTCTGAACACTAGCATGTTAACAAGGATTGAGAAAATATTAACAATTTAGTCAGTGAAAGTAGTGTGAGGTTTTTATTGAACCCTGGGTACAAGAAATCGCTGTCAGTGGCACAAACCCACGGTTTTTACTATTGCTGCCAGCTGTGGAACTAAAAATTCAGCAGCTCAGCAGAGAGGCCAAGAACTACACTGCACTTTCACAGTCATTGCAGCAATACCTCCCCAGTGTTATCTATACACCATAGAGGACGCACACTGGAATGTGCATTATAGTTACAACCTTTGCCAGTAACATTTTTCCCAACAGGTGATGCAAAAGTGGATCTCTGCTGCTTAGGATGTTTTGTTCTTGCATCTTTCAGAGCATATAGGAAGGTTTACCCTGCCTTCACATGCCCATGCTGCCATGTGTGGAGGCTTTCTGAATCTGGGTCTTTCCACAATTGCAAAAAGTGACACTTTTAGCTCACAACACTACATGTGGGAGCACAAATGGGATTTGTCCTTTTGCAATGCCAGCAGCATTGGCAAGCAGGAAAGGACACTCAGCTTCACCAGCTTTGTACCATACCATAAGGGCTTTCTGTGGCAAATCTTTTCCTGTGCTGCTCTGACGATGAGCAGCAAGCTGTGCTTCATTGAATTTGAAAAGAAGATGTCAAGAGAAGAATAAATATTCATGTTTTGGGTCAAATACTGAAAAGTCACCATACTAGGGGAAGTACAGGGGAATACGGTAGCCTGCCAATTAAGAAAATTACATACTAGGCAAACCAAAGGATCATTTAAAAATACTCAAACCCAAACTATTCGGAGACATACTGCAGAGAAGGTTGGATGGAGTTTGCAAGTAGCAGTAGGAACACCATCTGCAGCTTAACCTTGGGAGCAGATGAAGGAAGCATCTTGCGGCATACAGCTCACCCCCCCCCCCACACCTACCACTATGGTCCCTCTGACCAGCTGCCCCAAAGACTGTATCTTTATGGCTACTGACGCTGATGGACAGCAAAGCAGGAAGTATTTGCCTCAGGACCTGAGCTCAGATGATGCATGAAAAACATCCACAGAAAGTCACCTGGAATTGGAATCGATAACTTATCAACACTACAGAGAAGAAAGAGGGAAATCCCAAATCTCTGTGATCTGGTGGATCTGCTTACTAACTAGGGCTATTCTGTAGCACTCAATAGTTTTGCAAACTAGATGTTATTCATGCACAAGTACAATATGGCTTGAGAGTGGCTGAGGAGAAAGGGAGATAACAGAACAAAACCTGTGCCTGGACAGTCCTGGGATTTGAAGAAGTTCCAAAGCTCCTCCATCCGGTGACACAATTTCTTTGGCTTTGGCAGCCCTGAAAAAGGATGGGTGTCACCCAGACACCATGAACTGTGCTCCCAAGGGGAAGGGTTGATTGTTGCGGTGTGATGTCAGAGTTTGCCCCAGAATTCCAGGTTTCTCCCCGGAAGATCCCTTCCCCAAGTGTGTGTGTCAATCACCTCCTTTCCCTTCATGCGGTTGGGCAGATTCAAAGGATGCCCTACACTCTGGGGGGCACGGGACAATCCAGGTGTCTTTTGTCTTTTGGGACTCCCTCTCCCTTGCCTGGTTGGTGGGCTTTGTACCCCTACCCTCCTCCTCTCCCCCAGAGTTAAAAGGGTAGGCAGGCCACGCGGTCGGGGGTCAGTTAAGAGTAAGTTAGGAGTCAGTTAGGAGTCTGTTAAGAGTTCTGATAGGAGTTCTGTTGGAGCTGTTACTGGATTCAGAAGCCTGTGGCTGGAATAAAACTCAGGATTAAACCCTCCATCAGAACTGACTCCTTTTCCTTCACCATCACCTCAAAGCCTCCCTATCAGAAGAATCTGATCTCACTACTACCATCGGAGCCGGCATGTCTGGACTTTTGCTTGACTGCAGCAGCTAGCAGATAGCATGTCTGGGGGAAGCACCTCAGTTGCTGCTGTCTGGTTCAGACGCAGGGCCAGGCAAGCCAAGGCACGTCCCTTCAGCAATATTGGTAATATTCCAATAGTTGATAACATCACTGGTAAGTGAGGAGAGACTAGAAAACTATTAAGTCCTGCTTCACATGTTTGCAGTTGTTATTTTAGCTTCCCAATATGTCATTCCATCTCCATAAGCAAGAATTACATGAGGTCTGTTTTGAGAAGAAATTTTCTAGCATGCTTCAAAAGCAAAAAATTCAGAAATTATTGGTTTTTGAAGGACTTAATAGTGTCTGAAAACTGTTCCATTTACAGTCTAAAGGAAAAATACAAATAACTTGCAAACCCTTAAATCACATGCCATTTGATGCACCAGTACCAAGTTAAAAATTAATAATCCCGTGCCTAAAGGAACCAACGCTCTTTCACTTTATGTTGATGATGATTTACGTGAGTGCATGTATTCATCCAGATGAGAAGAGTATAACAGACACTTGCATGGGAAAAAAAAAACCAAAAACCATTTTTGTAGTTGTATCGAGTTCTCATATTGTCACACAGACAAATTGGTTCTGTATTCCTGAGCCATGCTGCATTATGCCAGGGGAGGAAGGTACATCCCCGCTTCACTAAACTGTGGAGGAGCAGACTTAGTGGGATGAAAAAAAGAAAAAAAGAGAGAGAATTTATTCATCTGTACTTGTGGGTGGGCTCCAGGTTATTTTGGTAACTTGCTTGCACAGTATATTGCTGCAGTGTGCAAAAAAATAAATTAAATCAGAGTACTGCACCCACCACAGCTTAAAGCCCATGTAACCACCCTGCATCCACGAAGGAAGGAAATATAGGTAAAGAACTACCATTTCCCTCTTAGTAGCAATCAAAAAATGAGGCACGGGGCTACTGCAGCCCCCATGTACCTATTTGTGTGCCATTGTCATTGAAATTCTTTGCACATTTGAGCCTAAATTGCTTTACAAGGTCACAGTGGGCACCATGGGTTGCTGCTCTCTGTTCTCAGACACTACCTCTTTTCTTCTCTGAGCTTATAAACACAGAAATGGATTTTAAGGCAAATATGAGACGTTTTGACACCTGCATTCATGCAAGGGGCCTTTTCTCCCTTCAGCTGAACCAGTTAGAAGGGATTTATCTGCCTAGTGATACCAAGTTCTGCTAAGCTGTAGCTGTGATTTTTTTTTTTTTGGCATTTGAAGTTTATAACAATTGGACTCAATTTAAGTATTTCTAAGCACAGATATGTGGTATTTCTTTCAAAGTAATTTTCTTCTATTATTATTTGAGTAACTTCTTATGTGTGTGACTAACTCTCTGCGTTAGCACAAGACTAAACCTTACCAGGAAAGAACTGTACCAGAATTAGGTCTTTCATATCAAATGCATCTTTGACAGACTCAAATAAATGAGGAATGATAGTTTAACATGAAACTAAGCACACTTGTCAGCTGCTGTTTTTCAAATAAGCCATCTAGTACACTCACTCTTGGAAAAGCAGAGATAGACTGTCAGAGAAATCAAGTTTACCCCAAGGACTTGGGTTTTGAACACACACAAAGACAAAAAAAAAAAAAAA
>VWZV01013362.1:32515-55350 GCA_013397155.1 Irena cyanogastra
AAAAAAAAAGAAAGTAATGCAGTAATGTGATTCTTCCTATACAGAGATTCAATAAAGCAGCAGTGAAAATTATTAAAGGCTTGTTTTGGGAAATTTCTGCAACCAGACTACATAGAAGACAGCTCAAACCACTGACAATTATTAACATAATAAAAAGTGAGAGCATATATGGCACACTCAGTTAACAATAAAATTTTGTAATTACACTGCCGTGGCTGCTCCCAGCACATATCAGCTCCAGCCTCACCAAGAGGGCTCTTGCTTCCCACTGACTCAAACATGGCTACTCGGATAAGTTTATCTTTTTATCTAAGTTCATACAAATTTGGAATAAAAAACAAACAAAAAAGTGAACACAGAAACCCACCTATGATCTGCAGGATCACAGAAGCAGATCAGAGCTCAAGGGTGTCCCACAGCAGCACATCTCTGTCCCCAGGTTCCCCCACAGCCACTCTCAGCAAGAATACTACTTTAAGTGTCATGGCTTCTGAGAGGGGTGCCAGTGGTGGAGCAGAGGAGAAGGTCACCTGTGTCTGGCTACAGGCTTCCCTCTGTTCCACACACCTCATCACGTGCAACGTGTATATGGAAACACATGGTGTGAAAAGGAAAACCCTGCATAACAACAGAGTGGCTGGGTGGATAGAGCTTAACAACTGGCCATGAAAGCAAAGAAAGAAAAAAGCCAGGACTGTACTTGAAAAATGCCCTTTTGTAAAGTTAATTTTTATCAAAAAGTCAGATCAGTCAACTGCAAACACAGTTACAAATCTCTGTAATATAATATTAATGGTTCTTGTATACTGCATCCACAAGGTACTGTAGTAAAAAATGAATCCTGCTCACACATTTCCATATTTTCCCTTTTATTACTGCTGAAACTTACATCTAAGAAAGCCAGTTTACTTAGTATTTTTTTTCCAGCTGTATTTTTCCTTTAAAACTTAGAGGATAATTAAAATTCTTTGCACAGGAAAATGGTAAAGAAGATTTGGGTATGCATTTCAAATGTAGCATACTAATGGCATTTTTGGACTCTGTAATAAATCATCTCTCTTCTCTGCAAGAAGTAGAGTAAATGGACAAAATCTCTGAAATATACATCTCCATTTACAAGTCTCATACCTTTACTCTGACCTCATCTATCCACATTTCTGGTACTTTGCTATTGTAAATACAGTATTAGCATTTATAGTACATCACACAACAATCCAATAATCTCATTAACTGCAAATACTATAGGAATGCAGAAGCCTGCTGATACCCATCAAACTATTGCAGCCTTCACCAGGGCCAGTTGTCAGCAATAAGCAGCCAAACATACATTGCTCCATCTAATTTACTTTATCACTTGATTTTACAGTTTCTGTTTAGCACTGAACTGACAGAAGGGAAACGTTTTTGCATTCCATGTGAGGACCACTTACTTCAACACACTGAAGCTTTGTTTTTGTACCTAACCTTTGGGTAATCTCATCTCTCCCTTGGGCTTCTGACATTTACGTTTGTTCTGAGGAGCTGCGGTTTACCCTGCTGCAAACAGGAAGATCATGACTATTTCTATTATCTGATAGAAATAGAAATACTATTACTTTTTACTATTACTAATTACTAATTTACTTTACTATTACTAATACTATTACTTTTTACTTTTCTTCTTCCTTCCACATAACATTAGTACAAACCACTGCTTGTGCTTTTCATCTCCCCTTCACTATTTCACCCTCTATCTACTGAGACAACTACAAATTGTGCTTCCTGGTGGAGACAAATCCAGTTCTCCTAATTCAGCTTTGAACTCAGGTAAATCCCAGCCCTCTGTTCAACCCAGCAAGGATCAAACGGCCAGGCCTACGTTATGCCTTACAAACCATGTCCTAGTTTGCAAGAAGACCTACTAGTCTTGCACAATAGACATTTCTTAACTTTTTTTTACTCTAGGAAGTCCTTTTGGCTAAACAGGGATAACACACTAGTTTCTGTTCTCCAGTTTTCACAACTGTTAGAAATGGAAAAGAGCATAAAAGGTTAAGGATTATGGAATGTGGGTGTGTTTATTTTTCAGAAAATTGTATAGATAGAATTGAACTTTCTTCTTCTAACAGACCTTCCCCAAATCCCCTTTAAGTTTAATTTTCTGCTGTACTTCCCAGATAAACATTCAGTACTTCTTCATTTTTGTTCATGAAATCAATATATATCAGAAAATTGTTACCCCTTAAATGCTAACTTACACATTTTCTTTCTTCATTAACTTCAGGCTAGAGCAGGTACTTCTCACATGGGTTGGTTTTTGGGGGTTTCACAAGCATGAAATCTTTCCTATGGACTTCTACTAGTCTTTACTATTGACCATCATGTTTCTGTGGCAGTGGAAAGGGTGCCACTTCAGGGCCAGCCTTCAGAAAACTTGAGCTTATTTGCAGCAGCAGGAGTTGAGCATGCCAGCTGACTCTTAGTTTTAGTTTGTAAGGAGGCTCCTTTTCAGCACCAGAAGCACCATCAAGTCACAGCAACCATCATAGCCTAAGGGCAGGTGAAGACCTGATGGGGCTGGCATTAGTGCTGGCTCAGCTCCCTAAAGCTAGTGCCAAGAAGGCAGCTGGAAGCTGTGAAGTTAGAAATTCTGATAGAAGTTGCCAGGAAGATAACTAAAAGCTGTTGAGGCTTTTCTTACACCAGGGACTCAGAAGTTGCAGTTACAGAAAGCTTAGGAGTGAGGTCAGCAATTCAGAGAGAGGGAGAATTTGTTAGTTAGCCAGTTGAGTTATTGTGATTGCAATAGTAAGTCCATCTGAGGCTATGACTACTTCCTAGGTCATCTCAACTGTTCAGGATGTCTAGTCTGGAAGATCTTGTTTTGAAGTAGCTGTTAACTCTTTTGGAGAAGATTTCTATAGCAAGGCAGCAAAGTTTTTGATACAGTATTAACAAATCTCACTCACATAAAAATCCAATTAGAGAAATTAATGCACAGCACTGCACCTCTGGGCGTTTCCCCACTCCACTGCCTACAATGCTGCACATCCCAGGCTGCCCACAAGCTGTTGCAGGCACAGTAAACCCCACACACCCCTTCTGCAGCAACTCAGTGTTTCTTTTTGACCCCAAAACAATGACATTACTCTTGAAGATATCCAGTTCTCCAGAAGCACTTAGAAAACAGCCACACCACTAACAAACAAAAAACCCTCCACACTTCCTAAATTGCTCACAGTTGCTCCCATTTGTAACACAGCCTTACTCATCATCTAGCTAGAGCACATCTTGACAGGTATAATTCATTTAACTACGAAATATGGGGACATACTTCCAGTTTTTCCTCCTTACAGACAAGCCTTCTCATTTAACTCTCTTCACAGCTTATCCTTCTCACAACATAACCATACAGAAGGAGCAGAAAAGACAGGAATTAATTAAAATATAGGCAGAAATAACTTTTTAGAAACAAATGCTTTCATTTGTTCAGAAATTTCACACGTTATCATTCAGTTACTGCTCGACATCCTGTTTACCTCCTCCTCCATGCCAGTGTGAGCAGCAGCTGGTGTACAGATCTCAGAGGTACTGCACATAGGGCTGCTTTGGAGCTGTCATTCCTGATTAAAATCTGCATGTGGATCTCACACCTGCAAGGCTGGATCTCGTTCCAGGACTGCCATCAGTCTGCATAAGACCTCTCCATAAAACAAAAAGAAATAAAATTAAATGCTGCAGCTCTTTTTGTTCATCTGGCTCAGCAATGAATATTTAAATATAAAATGTTTGCTGTCAACAGGTCAGCTCTCTGTTTGTTGTCACTTAAGGTGAGCTCTGTCCCAAGCCAATGAGTTGGAATCCTGAAAAGCCAGGCATATATTTGCAATTGTTGCCATCCAATAGTTTACACTGTTATGAACAAGATTTAAGGGTTACATTCTGCATTCTATTACCTATTTAAATTACTCTTCCAGTATGCGAATATTAAACATTGCAAGAGGCAGATGAATGTCTGTACAAAACTACAGTCGGAAAAGTAAGAATAAAGTAAGATTAAAATGAACATTGTTCTAACAAAATATTTATAGGGAATAAGTAGCACCCTGACTTCAGTGATGTTTCATTCTTCTCTGCCAATCCCTAAATTGGATGACATTGTTCCAAACTTGTTATGCCAATAAATAAAAATTTCCATCTTTAATATCATCCCATTTGAATTTTGATTTGTAAGACTCAAATTTTGCACATGAAAGCACTTTTAAGAAAATCCTACAAATTGGTTCCTCTGATGTAAACAGCAACAGCAAAATAAAAAGGCAACACCAAGCTACTTTCAATAACTTTTTTCCCGTAACAAGTGTCCTGCAAACCAGATGTTCTTCTGTGAGTATTTGCAAATCTTTCTTCCATCTTTCAAACATAAGAAGAAAGAAATTCAATATCTTGAGCATTACTCCAAATGCCATGTAGAATTATTGCCCTGGGGAGTAAGGACTTGCCCCTTAAATCTCAGGGTTTGTTTTTTTTTCTTTAAATCTGATGCCCAGAACATGGTCATCTCTCCACAGACTGCTTCTAAAGTTCTTGGACAAGTCCCATCATTAGGACACTGCAGCAGAGTTCAGTTCATTCTGCACTTGAGAGCCTAGCATCACAAAAAACTTCCTGAGAAACTCTGAAGAAAAAACCCTTCTGTTTTGATTTTAAAAGACATCATTGTCAGGTTCAATTAACATTGTCTCATCATTCCTTTTATACCTGGTCATTTAAAGTCACTGACATAACTGCAAACCAGTCCATAACTATCCCTTGCTTTCCTCATTCTCTTCTTTTGCTTCTAGGAGGGAGAAATGCAGCTTAGCTGAGCCACTTCCTCCCTAGCATGATGCCACATTTCTTGTTGTAACTCTAGGGAGTCATTTGGCAGCAGAGGAATGGCCAGCCCATAGAGGACAAGTCCGGCTCTCCCTCCTGTCAAGAGACATTGGAAGGACATTGTCCTGCCACGGTCAGCTGCACACACATGAGGAAGAAAAACAACCCAAAATCACAGTACTATTTGGGGTTCCAAAACAGGGAAGAGGTTAAAAACAACGCAGTTAATTCTGCAAGAGTGTGTGTACAAGGAGTCAGCATACACAAGAGGATGACTGTCCCTTGCTACAAGCCCTGAGTACAGATGTCCTTCATAGGAATGGGGGGCGGGGGTGGGGAGAGCCATCAGTCAAGCTCATCCCTCTGTGAATCCTTTAAACTGTGTCCCTGATCCCTCCTCTGTACCTGAACTGCCCATCTGGATTTTCACAGCATCTCTCCATACCCTTCCTTGGCCTATCCCAGCCAGGCTCCCCACCTTTTGCAGGGCTGGCTGGCAGCAAGTGCCACAGGACCACCTTCCGTTTTCCAAAGCAATAATGCCCATAAAATGAAATGGCTCCCAGAGATGTGGAGTGGGGTAGGGAGGAAGGAGTTTTTGGAAAAAAAACAAAAACTTTCCAGCATGAACAACTGGAAAAGGATCCCTTGAGTCACCAGATCTTCTCAGCCTCCCATAGTCAGTTGTGCTAAACTACTCTAAAAAAAACCAAAGAAAAGCAAAACAAAAGAAAAAGGGAGGACAACCCTCCCCTAACAAACAGTGAAAAAACATTCTGATATTCAGCTTTTAATGGGACAGTCAGACACTAAATGACAGTAATTCCCTTTCTCAGTAGGTAATTGAAGTTGCCATTTTCCTCCTGACCCATAGATTCTTGCAGCATGAGCATTACTGTAAAATCTCACAGCATCCTGTAATAGTCTGATCATTTCAAGCTCTTACTTCCCATAACGTGTTTCAGGCAAGGCCCACTGACAATCCCCTGATGAGACAAACACCAGAGACATCCAAGGAAGCAGATTCCACCCTAAGTTCCTGGGTAAGCCAGGGCTCACTCTGGTTTAGTAAGAGCCCCTGGTTAATACTGCTAAGTGCTTCTCCTCCTGGTACCTCTGCTCCTGATCTCGTAGTTGCTGTGGTCCCAGGAAATCTTCAGACAACAGAGCTCACAGCCTGTGGCCCTGGCTGCAGCCCTATCTCAGGATTTGCAGGAACACCCCAGATAAACACTTGTGCACACATGCCATCCTCAGGCCCTGGGTCCAGCATGTCCACAAACACTGTGGTGCTCCCTCTTGGGTGCTGGGGAAAAAGATGTTTTGAAGTAATTTCAGCCAGTCTCACATGAAGGAAACAGTCTAGAAAATGGCAGAAATATTGATGCCAGTACCACCAGCCACAGAAAATGAGTACATAGGTATATACATAGATATTTTAATCTTCAGCCTTTCCAAAAGGAATTGAACAAATACCAAAAAAAAATAATTTAAAACACCAACAATGAGCTGAGGGATGAGCTTTCAACTCCTCTGATTTGATAGTATCACCTAAAAATACCCCTATCAACTATCATACCCTAACGACCATCATAAAG
This sequence comes from Irena cyanogastra, assembly GCA_013397155.1. Classification (NCBI taxonomy): domain Eukaryota; kingdom Metazoa; phylum Chordata; class Aves; order Passeriformes; family Irenidae; genus Irena; species Irena cyanogastra. Next base: position 38,971 of record VWZV01013362.1, read on the forward strand.
AAAATTTGTATTTATTTTATGGCCCTCCAGAACTAAGTTCCAATCAGATAGTTCAAAAATGGAAGTTAAAAATAGATAGAACTGCATCTTTTGTACTGGAACAAGTGCAATCATCTCAACTACTGTTAATAATATGTCATTGCCAGGTAGTTGTCCTCACAAGCTACCTAACACCTAATCTATCACCATCAACTTATATTCAACTACAAATGAGATGCAACAGCATTTAAAGCTCTATACAGCTCTTCCACTTGGTAAAAAAAAAAAAAATCTTGAATGAAAAGCAAATATGCATTTGCTTTGCTTATCTATCAAGTCTGGCTCCCAGATCAAGGTCTACAAAGGTTGCAGGAGGAGATTTTTAAATTTTTACAGTCTTCTCAGAGTTTAAACTTTCAGTTAACAAGAAAAGATAGATTTGAGCTACCAACACTGCAAGACACCACTGTAATATGGTCCCAACAGTCATGCCATTTTAATCAATTATGTTCCTATTCACAGAAGCACATCACTGATCTTTAGCCAAGTTGTACAGGAGAAAATTGCACTTATTCTCCCTGGTACTGCTGCTTCTCAGTAATCCATTACTGCATTGCAGCAGGTCCAAACCCCCTTCTCCAAGGCATTTCTTCCATCAGCTCTTTGGAGGAGTGGCAGAAGGTGCAGAAAGCAGCACACCTCCAAGCCACCAAGGGTCCTTTACCTCACCATGAGGTAAACTCACTGGCTTTGGGACATCAGTGAGACAGTATAGCAGTGTTATCATTCTCCCAGCAGGAAAGCCTTTTTGGCTCTCTTGAAAAATTAAGCCAGACCTACCTAAAGTTAAAAACAAGGCTGTGGAGACACTATTCCCTGCAAATCACAGACATCTGCAGAGGGAAAGCTCCCATCTACCCACCTGCACAGGGATGCACCTGGAATAGAGCAGAAGTCACAATTTTACGTCTCAGACAGAGACAGAAGAAACCCCTTCCCTGCCTGCTACTGATGTCCAGCACAATGACAAGGCAATCAAGAGCCAGGAAACGTCTCAGAATCTGGATCATCTCTGGTAACCGGAAAGTAATTTTACTAGCACCCTAGGTCCAGCAAGTTGTGGGCTCTTTCAGCACCTAGGCAGTTTGGTGGAACTTTATAATCCTGAGCCTTTACCTCCAATTCAAATACTCCCTTTAAATACAGCAAATATACTTAAGTGCTGTTAGTACTTGGCAGGTAAAAATATAGTAACTTTAGAAAATAAGCAACCCACAAGCTGCAGGAAATAGGCACCACATCTGATGTCTTGTATATTTTATACTTAATATATTATCATAAGCACACAGTATGTGTATGATTTCAGTTGTAACTTTGTTTTTTCCCACAGCTGCATCTGGAAAAATAATCTCTCCTGGAAGCTGTTTTTCTACCAGTGGGCAATTAGAGGTATTCTTGGAAGGACAATTTTTCTCTTCCATTATCTTGAATTCTGGCTTGGTGCAGTTTTTTATACCTAACCTCTTGTTTCCCGTTCTCATACCTACCTGTATTTGCACCTAGTCAATACCAAAGCCCAGACATCATACACTTGCAGTCTAGGCAAGTTTTGTGGGTTCTGACAAACGTGTAGCTGAATTTCTCACTAATCTTTCAACAGGACCATAACACTCAGCACCTCTAAAAGAACTTTTACCCTTTAATACCTCTGTGCTATGCACACATTGACTGAACAGCACTCCACAAAGCACTGATAAAGCTTTCAGTTTCCAGGAAGTACATATAAATTTTATACCACATTTGAGAAAATAAAATCAGTTCAGTAGCAGAGGCAAAACAGAGAATAATATGCCAGATGACAGGATTAATTTAGAGTTGATAGCATATCACTGACTGCACCCAAATTAAAATCTCAATGAAAACAAACAAAAATTATTTTGGAATTACAAAGCAAGTAGGTCATCAAAACAATGTCCTTACCAAATCCTTAAACCTCAGAAATTAATTTTGGGAAATGTATTCTTTTTTCCTCCCTCTAAATGTTGTCTTCTTTCCTCTTTTTTCCTTTACCATGGGATCACTAGCCTAACAGATGCTCATACTCTGACATCCTCAGACTCACCAGGTTTCCCCAGGAGCAGTGGTCTTGGTACTAAATGCCACAATGCCAGTAAAGTCATAAGAATCAGCAAAACCAGTAAGCACTGGAGATCCCTTAAATAACCTTTTCCCAGCACCCTGAACTCCCTTCCATGCAGAGAATACACCAAGGCTAGTGCAGAAGCTTTCACACTTCTCTCAATCACAGGAGCCTGTTTTACAGGAGAGTGCTGGGAGAATGATGCTCCCTGGAGGTGTTTCCAGGTCTCATGAACTCACTGCGGTGTTGCAGTCCTGTACTTGCTTTAAATTCAGGTTTCTTAGGCCACATGCATAAAAGACAATCTCAGCTTCATTTAAAACTAGATATATCTCTGGAATCCCTGATCCATAAGGAGCTTGGAAACACTGGCAATACATGCTTGCCAGTTCAGAAAGTACGTTGGAAAAACTATGTATTACCGTGTAGTTTTTTCTTGTTTGTTTGTGGTTCTTTACCAAGAACTTCTGTATGTTTGCAATGGTTTAAGGCCAAAGTACTGTACAGAACAGAATTTCATTTTGTAGCGCCAGACCAGTATAAAAAACATGAGGAATGCTAAGAGCCTGCATTTTGCTCAGTGTGCTGGCAGAGAACTGTGTTCCCAACCAATCCCCATGTCCTTCCTTTAAAGTCAATCAGTCCAATCTCAGTTAAGATCTGTTCCTACAGCATGCTTTTGCTTCTAAGATGCCCTAGCTAAGCTCATCCTAGGCACCACTCCGTACTTCGATAAGCTCTTGGCGGCTACCTGTTGTGCCCAATGGATATCTCCTGACTCCTAAGGGACTCACACACACGCCTGCAGCAAAGAGACTGTCTCAGATGAAGTCACACTCATTTAACTTGACAACTACATCTTCAGCCTGAAGTAATAGCTCCTCAGGGCTGCTATTTCAGGGAAGAACAGTTCCTTGGCATGTCTATTCTGGGGAAAAATATTTTTGGTTGCATTTCTGCTTCCTCATTTTCCAAATGCTAATGCCCTCTGCTTAAAGCTGTTGTTTTTATTACTGTATTGTTTATTGCACCAATCACAGTCCAGCTCAGGATTGCTGGGATGAGCCCAGCTGCTGGTGGGGAGCCCTAGAGATGACGAACCCATCAGGGACACACAGCCCAGTTTCACATGGGCTCCTACCTCCCATACAAACAATGTACTCCACTCTGCTGCTTTCTTCTCAAACTGCTGTAAGTTTAAACAGCTGTAAGATGCTTTCAGTCATTAAATAATAGAGGCTGTGAGCTCCTTGCCAGCAGACACAGCAAGAGCTTGTACCTACTACTTGAAGTCAAATTTCTGTCTTCAGCAGGGGTTCCCCAACTTGCTCTGCTGCATCCTTTCCAAATAGCTGTAAATTGAGGTTATTGTAAAACACTTCAAGCTTTCAAGTAACAAAGCTGAGCTCTGCTGCTCACTGACATTCACTCTAAGAGCCATAGAGGATCACCTAAGGCAGCTTACCTCAGGTCTGCTTAAGCTCACTCCCAAACCAGGAAGCACCAGAGAAACTTTTACTGTTAACTTCCTCAGGACACAGAATTGCACATGATTTTTCTAATCATTACAACTTAAAAAATCAACAGTTGCCTGATTTCTTGCTGTTTGAAACAGAAGGGATGACTGGAGAACCATATGTGCCCTTACCTCTGTTCTAAATAAAGTTATGTGAACAAACAAACACAGCATCAGAGTTTAAGAGCACTCAGTCCTAAGGTGTACAGACAGCACAGGGGTCTGATCATCTGTTAGAAATTCTCTTATATTCCCATCTAGGCCATGAAATGGCCTTAAAGTGGCCTAAAAGGTGCACTTGAGTTCCAACCTGATCTGGATGGACAGAGTTTATGATTGGTGCAGATACCTCACGAGCTACTCAAAACCTTCCTGTGAAAACAGTACTGAGCACACACATCATAAACAACGTCATGGGGAGCAGCCATGCACAGTCTGGGCTGCTTAGACCGAAGCACCAGAGAATCACAGAATCTGACAATTTTGAATGGCTGACCAGGCATCTTGGTTTAACTGGGAACAGCCTGCAAAATCAAAAATGTTTCTCAAAACAGCCTACTTCTAGAATTTTCGAGCTATCTTATTGTGAGCATGCAGTATCAGTATGTGTTTGAATGTATGCATATGCCATGTATATATGCACCATATATAACATGCAGATATCAGATCACTTTACTTTTATCCTCTGTAATCCACAGTAAAGAGCAACAAGGATTGAGGTGGTTTTGAAAAAAATGCATTGTTCTATTATGCTACCAAAACCCCCACAAACAGTACAAACCCCAAAATACAACACTTATTCGTAATAGTCCCTGCAAATCCTTGTCTGATTGCCTGTTGTCTTCATGATCATAAAAGCAGAGCAGTAAAGAGGAAAAGAGAGATGCCATTGAAATGAGAGAAAGGGTTTGCCAGGTCATCCTTTACTCATTCATAATACCATTTGTTGATTTTTCAGTTAACAGCTCTTGCCACTGCCGTATTGAAGTTTTTAACCTCTTTTTCCCCTAAGGACTTTTCCAAGCAACCATGGATGTTTCATTGTCTGGGCCTAGAGTTACAACCATAAACAACACAGCTATGCTACACCCAGTAACCAGCTGAAAGGATTTAGGTTTGAATAGTGAGACCTTGTAGGCTCTTTCCTCTAAGCATTTGTAATTCTCTAACTCATGCTCCATGCTACAGCCATCAGGAGAAGCAGTGTCTGATACTCCTCCTCTGCTTTCTCAGCTGTTTTACCTAAGTGGATTATGAGGAGGTAGTGGTGGTTCCTTTCTGGACCTGATAGAGAGGCATCACAGCCCCACATAGCCCCTGGTCTGACGATCAGGTCTGCTCTCTGGAAGCCCTTTTGCAGCACGGACCCAGCAGCACAGACAGACACAGACTGCTGACTGAGAAATGGGGCTGTTTTTTCCCTGTGAATTCATATTGGCCCTTATTTTGCTGCCTGAAACCTGGCCAACTCCATCTCCTGTGTCGCAGCTGCCATCTGCAGGTACCCAAGCTCCTCACTGCAGAACAGCCTCTCCCAGGAAAGGAAAAGGGGATGTGACACATCGGCCAGAGCTGCACTGGCTCTACCACTATGGCCAGTGCTGAGAGTGGGTCACACCCTGGGAGCAGGATGTCCTGAGGTGCAGCTAGAGCAATTGCTCTACACCCTTTTCGGCTGTCAGTCTGCGCTCTGAGGAGGCAAGGATGAGGGGGAGGCCTTTTGCATAGGTTAAAAGAGGTTTTATTATTCTGGGGAATCTGGTGGCAAAAGAGAGAAGAGTGAGAGTGCAACAGCTGAAATATGGGGGAAGTTCAAAGGGAGGGTACAAATCATCCGCTAATTGGAGATATCATGGGGAGGAGTAAAAGGCAGGGTTCACAAAAGCATCATCCAGTGAGGGAAGTTGGGGGCGACGGGAGGGGGATTGGGTCACATGGACTAATAGGACATCAAACTTTAGGGGATTTCTGAAGGGGATTTCCAAGCAGGGAGTTGGCACAAGGTAGGATTGACAGGTAACTCACTAGAGCAAGGGGCAGGTATTAGGATAGATTGACAATGGGGTAGGAGGGTATAATTTGGACCAAAATCATTAACTTGGGCAATAACAGAACATACTATTAACAAGAAACACACATCTCCCCATTTCCTGTTTACGAAGGAGAGTTGTGGTGTCGAAGAATAGATTCTGATTGAGGGTACATGTTTCTCCACCAGGGCTGCTGTGTGGATACTACTACATTATTGACTTCTTTGGTGGCAGAGACAGTATCTTGGATAGTCTTTAAGACAGCTATCTTTAGAATGGAAAAGACAATTAGAATAAGAAATATAACTAAGAAAACCAACAGAATGGTCCTAACAACAGAAGTTAGCCATCCTGTCAGTCCCCACCCTTTAAAGATGGAACTCAGCCAGTCGTCAGTTTCTTGTTTGATGTCTCCAATGAGTTCTTGCATCTTGTTGATGGAAATGTGGATGTTTCTGATTTTGGATGTTAAGTTAAAGCAACAAAGCCCTTCCAAGTCTTTGCACCCATAGCCATGTGCAAGAATCAGAAAGTCGACGGCAGCGCAATTTTGTAAGGTTGGTTTCCTAGTTATCTCGTGGTCATCTAGTAGGCCACTGAGAGGGGCTGACGTTAAATTTGCTTGTTTTGCAACCCAACACTCCAAATGGCCCAATTCACTTAGAGCTTTTGCTAAGGCTACCCAGGGCAAAAAGAGGGAGACAGCAGATCTTTTGAGGTGTGACCAATGAAAAATTTCAGAATTGCAATCTTCGTCTAAGTCCTTAATACTTCACTTTTGGATAGCCAAAACATTGTTTTTGCTTTGCCAATTCATAATTTGGGTTTTGTTGGGAGAAAACAGTGACAGCTGACCCAAAGTACATGGGCCTCCAAGAAGGCTAAAGGGGATTCCCGCCCATGCCTGATTACCACACATTAAGGAGGTGCTTTTGTCTCACTTTAGGGGACGGTAATCTTTGGTGTAACCCATTTTTATATGGCTGATCAATTGGCACCAATTGGAAGCAATGTATTCATTTTTATACTGAATAACTGAAATTAATTGTTCTTTTCTGTGGTATGGCTGATACACAAACCGAATGCAATAAGGGGAAAAGGAGGATCTCAAAATTTTGAACTCTTGGGGTTCTTCCTTAGCTACAGGTAATTTTTTGATCTAATTTCTCCATAAGACAAGAGGGTTTGTTATGGGCACTTTTATAGTGTAAATGCTACCAAAAGAATGAGAAAGTTCAACAGAAGTTTGGGGGGGGTTTCAGGAGTTGATCTCTGTGTGTGGAGTTTTTAAACTTTCTGGGTATTTATTAGGCTTAAACGGAATCCCCACCAGGCAGGTTAACAACGGGTCATCAGCAGCTGCCATCAACATGTAATCTTGCTTCAGTGCCTGGGCCAGGGTGATCACACTTTCTTGGTTGAGGGATGATCCATGCTTCCAAGGACTGGAACAGGAGAGTCAGGATCCAAATGGCATTTAAGAACATGTTCTCTGACCCAGAGAACTTTCTAGGGTGAGTGCATCAAACAAAGAAATAGGATGGCATTCTTCTTGGCAGGAGGAAATCAGAGACAGGGTAAACATTAACTAAAAACATCTGACATATCATTGGGAAAAGGAACAGTCAGGGACAACTTGACGCAGTGAACTAAGGGATTGGGTTTTCCGGTTTCTTGGCACAGACCCCTGTGGAGGGAAGCCACAGCTACATCTTTGGTGGACTGGCCTGATTGCGGCACGGACTTAGGGATGTGCAGTTTGATCCACTTTTGAGGGACCCGTCTCAACCCAGAGGGCGTGGACAGACAAGCGTATCCCCAACCCCAAGTGATTAGCTCCAGTGGGCTCTCTACTTTCGCTGTCTCAGGACTCTTCATTAGAACTGGGGGGGTGTTCTCTCAATTTCAGCTGTGCGTTACTGCTGGACGACAGGTGGGTTCAAGTGCTAAAACGAGCAGTTCAAAAAATTAATGGTAAACAATACCTTACAGAGCTTAATCTGTGGTGGATCGCTACTGGTATTGCTCTGCTGCTGCTCCAGGACTCTTTTGAACGACTGATGTGTTCACTCAATGGTGGCTTCACCAGTGAGAGAGTGGGGGATGCCCGTTTTATGATCTATTCCCCATTTCTGCAGGAACTCCTGGAAGGCCTTGGAGGCATATGTGGGACCATTGTCTGTTTTAATATCTTTAGGGATCCCCAACACAGAGAAGGCCTGCACTAGGTGTTTTTGTGCATCAGTGGTCTTCTCCTCTGTGTGGGCAGAAGTATAGACCACTCCGGAGAAAGTGTCCACTGAGACGTGGACATACATCAGCCTACCAAACTGCCAGATGTGAGTCACATCCATCTGCCACACCTCACAGCTGTTGAGGCCTCTTGGATTTACACCAGCACTCAAGTCGATACTGCGTATCTTTGGCAACTGCAACATGTAGCTATGATGGCCTTGGCCTGGCCCCGCTTTGGATGGAACTGGCATACCAGGCCAGGCACATTTTGATGGAATCATTGATGGCTTTGCCTGATGAAAGATGTCTGTCAGGTTGACCATCTCGGCTGGGGCGGCCAGGGCATCTGCTCTTCTGTTCTCCTCTGCGATGAAACCTGGCAGGTCAGCATGTGATCTCACATGCATCATATAGAAAGGTTACTCTCGGTGGGAAACAAGATAAACTAATTTCGAGAGCAACCTAAAAAGGTTGGGATTAGAGACCTCCTTTAAAACAGCATTCTCTGCTCTAGATACTACCCCTGCTACATAAACTGAATCGGTGACTAGATTAAAAGCTTCAGAAAACCTCTCTAAGGCTCTGATGACTGTGTCCAACTCGTCAATTTGAGGGGAGCCCTTAACCTCTTTAACATCTGTCTCCCATTGCTGAGTTTGAGGATCTTTCCAGATCATCACTGACTTGTGGGATGCTCCAGACACATCTGTGAAAACTGTCAGAGTATTGAGTGGCGTCCAACTTTGTTCATCCTTGGGGACTAATTTGAATGCCGAATGAAATAATTTATGTCCAGGATTGTGAATTGAAATTTGTCCTGGGTAGCTATCTAGAGCAAATTGATAGCAAATTGATGTTAGGGCAAGTGGTAGATGAATGCATGTGAAGTCACACCCCACCAGTTCTCACATTCTTGCCCTGGCCTTCCGGATCAATTGAGCCATCAACTCTTGTGGCCTGGTGATACTTTTAGACTGCTGGTGACTGAGGAATACCCAGTCTATGATCAAGAGTGGATCCCTCTGGCCCTGGTCCTGATAGCATAGGGTTAAAAATGTTTCTAAAATCATGGGAATAGATTCAGGAGGGGTGAAAGGAAAGGTTGGGCCTGGGTAGGCCTGGGAAAGGGAACCAGAACTATGTAGGCCTTGGGAACGAAGATCGCTCTTTGTTTAACTAGATCATGTGAAACTACACCTGCGTAAGCATCATATGATAAATGTAATGATTGTTTAGTAATTGAATTATTGTTTAATCATGATAAGAACCATGAGAAACTACGTAATTGCAACAAGAATCATGAGAAGCAATGTTTGGGGGGGCTTGATAATAATTATAAGATTCATGCTTGGGTAAAATCAATGTATACAATAGAACAATATGAGTTCAATGATTGACATATATTTATATAACAGAAGAGTATAAAAACATGTCAATCTCAGATTCATGTCAGAGTCAGGTTTGGGTCTGTACCCCTGATTCCCAGAGCTCTTCAATAAAAGCATCTGCATAGAATCATTCTGTGATTATGTGTTTCCGACGCTAACAATCCCACTGGAAAATCAGGCAATGGAGGTGTGGCGTACTTTCCAAAACAATAAATTTAAATGGTAAATCTGGCAGACATCAATGAGGTTGTTTTGTTGCCATTGCCTCTTGAGCTTTCTCCAGAGCTAGCTTGGCCTCTTGGGTTAGGACCCTAGGAGAACTCAGCTTCTCTCCCCTTTTCAATAAATTGAAAAGGGGGCTAGGTCTTCTGTTGTTAAGCCCAGCCAGGGTGTGACCCAATTTAAGGACCCACACAACTGTGGAAATCAGCTAAGGTTTTTGCACTGTTTTCGATTGTCAATTTTTGAGGGGCAATTGTCCTCTTGTTAATTTCGAGCCCCAGATACCTCCAAGGGAGCATCCATTGAACTTTGTCCTTTTGGAGTTCAAATCCTGCAGCAATCAAAACATCGACAACTATGTCAAGCATGCGCTGCAGTATATTGTCATCAGGGGCACACACGAGCACATCATCCATACAGTGCAAGGATGATGGCTTCCCTTGCTTTGGCACACACTGGGGACAGCAATGAAGCAACATACCACGGGCAGATACTGGGGCTATTCTTCATGCCTTGCGGCAATACTTGCCAATGGTAGTGCTTCACTGGGGCTTCTTGGTTGATGGAGGGAACTGAGAAGGCAAACCGTGGGGCATCAGCAGGGTCAAGGGGAATCTGGAAGATTTTATATAAATATTTTATACAAATAACTGCCAAATTCCAATTTTGGGGGAGCATCGATGGGGAGGGCATTCCTGGTTGAAGAGATCCCATGTCCTCATTTTGGGAAGCAGTTGTCCTCCTCCTCCCTGTGAATTTATTGGTTTATTTTGCAGAAGCTGCCTCTCTGGGCAAATTTTTGCTATGTGTCTCTCCTGCCCACAGTTAAAACATCGAAAAGGCCTTTGGTGTATTTGTGGAATAGCAGCAGCAGCTGTTCTCTCCACTCTGTCTCATTTTCCTCGAGGCTCTGGGATGGTGGCTCTCTTTGTGCAGGCTTCAATAATCAAGTCGAGAGTCAGAGGCAGTTCAAACAGTAGGCCCAGGATGATCTTCTTGCAGATGTCATTAGCATTTGTTTGGGCCACCTCCATTATTACCTGTTCCTGCAGCGGCCGACTCTTAACCTGCCTCTCCACCTCGACTCGCAGCCTTTCGACAAAATCTATAAAAGCCTCAAAGGGAGACTGTTTAATATTCATATAACTTTGCTTAGGTTCTTTTGTGGGCATAAGGATAAAGGCCTTCTCAGCAGCTCTTTTTATCTGTTCTAACACGAGTTGTAGTATTTTTTTGGCTTGTGTTCTAGCTTGTGGCCAATCCCCTTCACCGCACAAGTAGTCCATTGAGATGTTGTTTTCTGCATCAATGGCACAGTCAGGGCTTTGCAAGAGCTCCGGAAGGAATTCCCATAGCAACCTCTTCCATGTCCTCTCCCACAACAAATACTCTGTTTGGGTGAGGAGACGTACAAAGAAATCCGTGGTATCATCAGGAACTAGTGTGTTTGAGGAAAAGGTGGCCTTTGGAAGGCCATTAAAACATTCACTTTTCTTCCCAAACTCCTTCTGAGCCTTGCAAAGTTCCTTTTTATCCTGATACTCCAAAAGTTGCCACTTAGGGGTTTCTCTTGTTTGCGTATAGGTAACAGGTGCAGCGAAGGGAATAGTCTCCTGTTCCAGGTTCTGGTTCTTGGGCTCATCGCTTCTCATTTCCATGACATCATGGGAACCTGAAGCCAGAAGAGGGTGAGAGCTGCCAGAGAAGGAGGAGGGAACAGGGGCAAGAAAACAGCCAGAAGTGTTGTTTTCAACACTGCTGCTCACAGGTAACATTGTGGGAACAGATGATGTCATGGGAATGGGAGGCAGAGCCAGTGGAAAGGAAGGCGAGGTACCCAGGGAAGGGGCAGAGTTTGGGGACAGGGGAGGAGGAGGAGGGGCATGGGCAGGGGTGGGGTTAAGGGATAGAAAGGGGTTGGGAAGAACAGGGTGAAAGGGATTCTGGGAAGAGAAAGCACAAGGGAGGGGCCAAGCCATGTGGCTTCCACCATCTTGTGTCTCTTGGGGGTCATTTTGAGGGGAAGGAGAGGATTCAGGGAAAATGTGGGAATCTCCATTGAGGTCATTAACTTGAACTGGAGGATTAACAGCTGGGAAAGAGGAGTTTAGGAAAGGGTCCTTGACAGCATGGCTATCACTGTCAAAGCAAGGGTACCGAGAAGGCTGTGGGGGAGGCCAAGGAGTCGGTGGTTCACCTGCGCTTCATGGTGATTTGCCTTGCACTGATCTCCCGGTGCAGAGGACAAGGGTTTTGGATCAGGGGAGGGGGAAGTTGAGGGAGTTTGTTCCAGCTTGCCCTCCACTTTCCTTTCCTCAACAAACATGGATCGAATTAGCACAAATAATGAGAAGAATTTAGCAACTGAGGCATCTCCTTTATTTGTCAACTTTGTTAATTTACTCCCAACTGCACCCCAAAAGAAGATGGTTTGTATTTCCTCAGGGGACACCCTAAGAAGGTGGAGGAAAAGACATTGAACAAACTGTTTCAACAACCCCTTTGAAAACTTTCTTTTCCCACTCTCCAGGGTACCCACAACTTGGAAATAAATCCCCCTCTGCTCTGCCAACAATTTAGGACCCATTTTCCTTGATCTTAACCTGCATCAGCATGACAAAAATCTGCCTTCCCCTGCAGCAGAACAAATAACTTAACAAAAAATAAAGGCCCAAGGGCCAGTCCCAGGGACAGGGTGCTTTCCACAGCCCACTGTCATGGCCTGTAAGATCGCGGCTCCCCCCTCCACCCCCGGGGGACAATACACCCATTCACTCAACCAGTGAGCACCCTCAGCCCAACCTGGGAGATACTCACCCTCCTTTGATCCACTGGACAGGAGCTGCAGTGAAGGTCCTCCTTCAGGGAAGTGGTCCTCGGGGTGCTGGAGGATTATCACTTCCTCACCTGGGAGAGCGAGCAGACAAAACCGGTCTGTTGCAATCTGAGGCAGTTGACGGCCAGAACTTCTTGGATTATAATCCACAATTCATCCATGGGGTCCACTCACAGGGGCCCCCACAGAGGGCACCAGCTGACACATCGGTTGGAACTGCACTGGCTCTACCACTATGGCCAGTGCTGAGAGTGGGTCACACCCTGGGAGCAGGATGTCCTGAGGTGCAGCTAGAGCAATTGCTCTACACCCTTTTCGGCTGTCAGTCTGCGCTCTGAGGAGGCAAGGATGAGGGGGAGGCCTTTTGCATAGGTTAAAAGAGGTTTTATTATTCTGGGGAATCTGGTGGCAAAAGAGAGAAGAGTGAGAGTGCAACAGCTGAAATATGGGGGAAGTTCAAAGGGAGGGTACAAATCATCCGCTAATTGGAGATATCATGGGGAGGAGTAAAAGGCAGGGTTCACAAAAGCATCATCCAGTGAGGGAAGTTGGGGGCGGCGGGGGGGGGATTGGGTCACATGGACTAATAGGACATCAAACTTTAGGGGATTTCCGAAGGGGATTTCCAAGCAGGGAGTTGGCACAAGGTAGGATTGACAGGGAACTCACTAGAGCAAGGGGCAGGTATTAGGATAGATTGACAATGGGGTAGGAGGGTATAATTTGGACCAAAATCATTAACTTGGGCAATAACAGAACATACTATTAACAAGAAACGTTGCAGCAGGGATGTGTCTGGCAGAACAGCTTTTCCTCCCCTTCCACCTCTCTCACTATTTTTCTACCTCCCATCTGTTAATCCATCTTCCCTCCTCCCCTCTCTGCCTTCTCCATGTGTTTGCTCTTCTAACATTCTTCCTCACTTTCGCATATGTCCATCTGCTGATGTGATGGAGTTGCAGTCTAATCTTTCAGCTAACACCAAGCATCATAAAGAAATGCAATCCCTAATCTTTCCTTAGATCTCACCCTCCTTCAAAAGCAGCAGGAAACCAACCACCAGTGCTGCCTCTTTATACTTCACTGGGATACCACTACTTCACACAAAACCACCAGAAAGACCAAAATCCCCTAAATTAAAATTCCCTTCCAACCTCCTTCAAGCAGCTGCTAGGGCTGGCACCCACTTAGGAGCAGTTGTTCAGCATGGATTTCCCTGGCAGCCTCAAAAACCTCTGAAACTGTCCCACACCTGAGGCCAAACAGAATGGGACTACCAGAAATCCAGCTTTCTTATCCTGTCTACCCTCTGAACCACTCCCTGGCTAAACATCAATCCTTCTCTCCCTGTATCAGCATATTAAAGCCTCACCACTCTGTCCCCTGCTTCTAAAGCAGAGCATTTTTTAAATCAGCTACCTATCTCTGGAAGTAAGGCACTATTTACAAAGGCATACACACCATGCCACCTTTTATCATCTTGTCAGCAAGCTGAGAGTGAAAACAGCAAAATACGATTCTGTTAGAGGGAAGAGCTCATTGCCACAGCCCAAAATGTTTTTCAATTACCTTCCCTCCCTACCACAAAACTCTCCTAATGAAACATTCAGACCCCAAAGGAAAAGCAGGTGCTTTAGTATATCATAAAAGTAAACATGCAAATCCTGGCTCTACTTCATTTCTAACCATTCCCCTTCACAACCAGACATAATGTCTGTTTTTTCATTACACAACCTGCCTCCCCTTCCCCAGCAAGTGTTTAAGCATGAGAGAGTTCTACAAACCTGCACTGACAACTATTCTCATTTTCTACCAAGCACCTCATGATAGCTCTTCTCATCATAAATACCTCAGACGGGTACCTCAGAAATGTGGTGGATGGCAATTAAACTCAGTTATCTGAGTTTGTGTATAGGAATGCCTTTCCTCATCTTCTGGCTTTGAACTGCATCAAGACTAAAGACTTCTGGACTAAGAATTGGTAAAGAACAAGAATGAACATTTTGAAGTGCCTGGTTTTGTACTCAAAATACCACATAACTTGTGTTTTCCATTCCTCTGCCTACTGCCTACAAACCCATTACTTTAGAGTAACAGAGCTATTGGTTATTTGTATCAATACATATTGTGCAGGCTAGAATTGTCTATACTACCAAAAAATAAAAATTAACTCCAGAAAACAAAGTTGTGATCTTTGATTACAATGAATATTCAATAGAGGAGGTGTAAAACCATGCTCAGCAGCTCTGCTGCTCCTACCTTACTCTTTGCATAATTCAAGACTTTCTTTTGATAGCAAAACAAGGTTCTGTGTGGGCACTGAGACAAACTTGATACAGCTTGTGAGAGCTAGAAAATCATTACCTAATCTAACACAGCAGCAGGCAATATTCCTCTTCTCTATTATCTTAACAATGCAATGCAAGTGTCACACAAGAGTAATGCTGAACACAGCCACCAAGCAAATAGGGTATCAGAAATGCACCCTCTTGTAGAGACCCTGAGAAGCATTCCCCAGGTTGGGATACATGGGAGGCCACTCCCTCCCTAGTCCCCATTGGTCCTTGGCTTTGTGCTGCCCCCATGCGAGGGTTCAGTCCCTGCCTCTCGAGACAGAAGAGCTGGACAGAGCCCAGAGTGGCTAGCTGGTGGCCTTGAACATCTTGCCATGCAGCAGAATAAAACATCTGTGGATACTATGCAAAGGCTCTTTCTGCTTCCCTGCCTTGGACTTTATTAGCAGCTAGTCGAGCAGCAACAAATGGTGCCCAGAACGTGTGGCATCTTCTCCTAGAAAACATCTCAAATAGACCAGCCCGAGAGTGTTTTTTTTACCCCAGTGTGGTGAGTTTGAAATTTTGGTTCTTTCCTCCTTTTACTCTCAGGTGTTGGGAAGAGAATTTAGTTGAGATGGAAGCAACACTCACACACGCACAAGAAGAAGTTTACCTTCACATTAAAGAGTCTTTTCTTCAAGAAAATTTTTGGATTTCAGAGGTGGAGTTGAAGCGTTTTGTGCACTGGTTATTTGAACATTTTCCTTATATTTCGCAGAACTCAGTCCTAACTGATGAGTTTTTGGAAGTAGTTCATAAACACCATTTACATTTGAATCCCATCTTTTATTTAATATGATATTTTGGTGCCTTCTGTCTCTTGCAGAACAGTTAAAAAATAGTGAACCCCAGCTGAAAGCCTTTCCTCCATGCTCCCCTCTTTGTGCCCCTGCAGCCCCTCCCCTGTCGTAAGGAAAGACTCCTCCAGGTTTTCCCGTCCTTACTTCTGCCCAGGTTGGCTCTCACCAGGTCGGCTCTCACAGTCCTGGCAGCAAAGTTGCTGCCACTGCCGCGAACCGTGAGCAACGGGCCTGTGAGGTGACCCCAGCAGCGCCACCGCTGCACTGGAAACCCCGTGCCAGCAGTGCCTGCGGGCATCAGCCGAGACAGACCCCCGGGAAAGGGCCAGGCCCCAGCCCAGCTGCCAGTGCTGGGAACAAAACAAACCTCACACAACAGAGCATCAGTACCAGCTCCACAAACACAAACCCAGGTAGAAATGTCCTTGCCATGAATGTTTTAGGGACAGTTAAATGGTTCAATATGAAAAACAGATACGGTTTCATCACCCTCAATCATAACAAAGAAGATGTGTTTGTTCGTCAGACTGCCATAAAAAAGAAAAACCCTAGGAAATACTTCCACAGTTTAGGAGATGGAGAAATTGTAGAATTCAACATAATACAAGGAATAAAAGGCTCCCAAGTGGCTGACGTAACAGGACCTAGTAGAGTTCCAGTGCAAGGTAGCAAACATGCACCAAACCGCAAATATGCAAAATATCCGCGTCATAGAAGTCCTCCACGCCTACCAAGGAAATAGAATCCAAAACCAGCAGCCATCAAGCCCCAGCAACAGCATAAAAACAGAAAGAGCACAGAACACTGCCCAGAACATTGATGAGCTGCCCTGCATCCAAGAGTCCAACTCCACAAATACAAGACCTCCCAACTGGGTAAGTTGTTGTATTCTCTGGGG
>VWZV01013363.1:0-41178 GCA_013397155.1 Irena cyanogastra
TATATATATATGAAAGGAAAAGGGCTCTTTTCTTCCCCCTCATTTTCAGATCTCCTATTATTCTTGTTCCAAACTATTCTTTTTCCACTGCTGCCATAGGTCAAAAAAAAAATTCCAGATAAAAAGTAGCTCTGCTTTATTATATGCATATGGACTATACTAATCACCCTAAACATGCAATATAATGTTTATTACAGAAACACAGGAAATAATCATTAGAAGATGTTCACAGGGTAATGACAGATTTGGCTTGGTTCCCTTCTCTGTTGTTTTCTATGTGTTTTATTCACTGTTTTAAAATTTCTAGCAAACACAGAGTTTACAAAGAAAAGAAAATTAATGAAACCCTGAAATATATGTAACCATCAAAATGCACATTCTAGACCAGTGGAAGAGCAAGAGCTAAAAAAATTAGTCCAAACCATCAAAAACTAATGGCTACTGAATATATTAGTGGCATCTTCATGTCATTCAGCATTTTTTGGGTCCAGAGATGTTAACAGAAAATCAAATTATTTTTCTGAAGTCTCAAATAGTTCAATGCTCACTGGAACCTCTACATCCCCTTACAGATAGGAAAAGGCAGTATTCATGGCTTGAGAGCAGAACTGTTGTGTGTGAGTGTGATTTGTCAGAGATGTGCTCCCAACAACTGAAAAAGGCAGAAGTGACTGTTTTTTAGCTGGTGAGGATGTCAGAAGAAAATGTTTCTGGAGACACAGTTCCAGGATAATAGAAGTTTAAAAAACCAGTATTACACAAAACAAGAACAAGTGTGTGCTGTAGAGTATCAGGATAAACACAAAAACACTTATTACTTAGTATTTAGTCAGAAAACAAGAAAAAATGGCTGTCCATGAAAATGGTTCCTTTAAACATTCAGTGCACAATGCTACCACTGAGAACTTTAGCTACGATGGAAAGACAAGAAGCACAAACTTTAAACAGCTTAATTCTGAAAGTCACCCTCCAGTAACAGGCCATAATGGCATGTTTAACAGCACTATAGAGATGAGGAATGCCTACTTGAAACACTAAATAACTGGATGTTAGACAGTGTCTGATGTAGAAAAATAGTTTTGGTCATTAGTTCACCTATATAAAATCAATGGGTGCAGAGATTTTGTTTTAGTTTGTCTTGTTTTGAGTCAAATCTGATTTTCTGGGCATCCTAAGATTATCAGCAGTTTAGAAGCACTGAGATGTAAATGAGAAAATTAAAAAAAAATATTTCTCTTTAATATTTTGCAAATTTTGAATAATTTTTGTATTAATTTGGTATTATTTAAAATATAAATATTGTATATTATTTAAGTGAAGCGACATCTCTTAGCTGAAATATTTGGTTCCTGCAAAAAAGTTAGTGTTTAAAGTGTCTCAGCTTTATTAGGTATGTATTTATTTGCCTCTGAGCTAAGACTGACAAAAAGATATTGTTTAGCATCAATCATATACTGACTTTAGAGCCTTGGAAAGACTAGGATAGTAAACACCAAGCCATCTTCCATGATGATCATTGCTGTTATATAATTTCTAAGCCATCAAGTCAAGTATCTATATGGTTTTACTCCATTTTCAGATGACAATATTTATGTTCATAGGTCTTTGATAAGACTATAAACAAAAGAGCCTTTCTTACAGAACTCACAAAACTTACAGCACCAGTTGTTTGTATTTCATCAGGAAATATGAAATATAATTTTTAAATTCCTCTTCTGAAAGCACGGCAACCACTCCAGTTCCTTGCTGTACTTACAGCAGCCAGGAACCAGGCTGCTGAATAGTGATGAAGATTATCTGGAAGGGCAAGGCACTGATGGCATTTACCTCAGAATGCACCATCTAGGAGCTCTGTGTGTTAGTGTGCAATTCCTTGTGTTGTCTGAACATCATTTTACACATAAACACTAAGTACTGAATTCACAATGAAACATTTTTCTTTATCTGCTCTGATCTCCTTCTGGAAAATATTAAATCGCTTTTATCAGTTGAGGATCTCATTTTTTACTGAAAATATATGACTTAGTCAATATATAGTCAATGGAGGAAATTAGATGGATTTTGATCTGAAATTGTGTTGCATATTCTATTGTCATGAAACTGATTTCCAGTTGTTGAACTGCACGTGAAACAACCAAAACACATTAAACTTGTTCTTAAGTCTACTCTTCCTTCTGTATAACCAGCTCAGGAAAAATTATAAAGCACAAATTTCAATTTGCTCTTTTTCAGCTGGCCACTAGATTTCCAAACTGTGTTTAAACATTGAATATTCTGAACTGCAGGAAAAGTATTTGTGACATGCTTTCTTAAAAATGCTTTGAAGTTTAATACTAAATTATTGGTAATCCTATACTTTCAGCAGAAAACTCACAACTGACGAGAAAGACTTTCAGAAATAAGGATCAGAAATATACAGAAATATTTGAAAGCATTTACATGTTTCTCCCCATTATATAATTACAAAATGTTCAGGACAATGAAGTTAAAACGTACTTTATTTCAAATTTCTACTTTTTGTGAGCAGGACACCTTTCTTGATTCACCTTATTTCTTAATTTATTACTAATTTGTCTGTGTAATAAAACATATCAACATGGTTAAGACACACATCAAAATTACTAAAAAAAACCAGAATCAAAAACTTGATGCAAAAATAAGACTTCCAGAGTCTCAGCTAATCTATTGATATCTCCAGCTCAATGTACACATTCAGAACTTTTCTATATATTGAACTCCTTCTGGGCTTTGAAGCAAATGGAGCTGATTATCACAGTCTGTCACTTTCCCCATTCCACCATTTACTTTATTGACTGTATTTTCCATACTTCCAGAACAGGTCAGACTGAAAATCCTTCTCCATTAATAAAAACTCTTTGTTGTTGTTTTTAAAATATTTCCAGTTGGAATGGGTAGTAGAGGAATAAAAACCCCATGGTTATTTGTTTTTTGTAGAGGAATAAAAACCCCATGGTTATTTGTTTTTTGGTGGGATATTTTTTGTTTGTTTGTTTGTTTGTTTGTTATTGTTTTTTTTTCTTTTAAATGAGATAGGAAAAAATGTGTTTCACGAGAATCACTATCTATTTTTTCAGCTTGAAAATGGCCTGGTCCTTTTTTTTCCTTCTCTCCATACACAGCTGAAAAACTATTTTTATTTATCTATTATACAAAAATACTTTCTTTCTTTCTTCCTGTGCAAACTTTGCACTTCTTCAATATAAAATTCAGATTTAAAGCTTATTTTCTACTATAAAATTTCCAGCAGTAATATTTCAATCATTTAAATGCATAGTCTTCCTTCCTGCTCCCCACAGTCTGTCAATTTAGGGGTTCCATTTTTTTATAATAATCAAAACTGAGAAATTTTGTTTTAAACAAAGTGCAAAAAGTTCCCCATATTTGAATAGTGGAATTGCCAATTCAAAGAAAAAAAACTAATTTAATTTCCTCAAGGCATGATCCACAGATGACTGAATTAACAGAGTGCATCATTAACTTCTGAGAATTTTATATGCAGCATCACATTTGTGATTCTACAGCACAAGCACAAGCCTCTGTGGTTTCAAAAGTCAATGGAAATACTCAGATCTGAAAATCATAGTAGATTCATCATCACAAAGGATTCAGCAGCAATGTTGTAAACATTTTTTAAATCTTCCCAAACAGAGCAAAATATTACAACATAAGATAGTAAAAGTCATGTTGTAAGAAATTCCAAAATAAAATCGCATTAATGAGTGCCAACTACAATTTGGGATTCTGATGTAACTTAAAAGTGTTTTCACAGTGCTATATCACTTATCCTTCAACTGTAGCTTCTTATTATATTTGTATAAAACACAGAAATATTTTTATGTCATATTTTCTGAAGAAGTACTTCAGAGGGAGGTTTTACAGAATACTATCACTGGATTTTGAGGAATTTTTTTTTCAAGTCTAGTTACCCATAAAATAGGAAGGAAAGAGACATTTTCTAATTTATGAGTTAAAAAATCTAAAATACATTTATAAAAGATTTTCCATGTATAACGATGACAGACATTAAGATATTAGTATCTTAGAATGTATATATCACCTATGAACTGCATGCAGCCAAAGAATACCATTTTATGAAACAATGATTTCTTAAAATTTAAGAGTACCAAAAAAAAAAATTCTAGAAAAAATGGAGGAAGTTCTAGCAGAAAAAAACCCCAACAGCCCAAACCAAGCAATTTCCCAAATTAAACTAATTATGGGCTTGAGAGCCTAATGGGGGAATAGACTAGTGTTTCCTGAACTGTACTGTGCATTTCTTTATAAAGCTGCATAGGAAATGCTTTAGGAAATGTAATTTGTTTCTGAAGTGAAGCAGCACAGGAGTTTGAGTGTGTCTGTAGTCAAGCTAATGAGAACAACAATGTTAACTGGAAGAGAAGGACTCAGATGGGAGCATCTCCCAGCGCTTCCTACTCTGTTTTATACCCACACAAACCATTAAAAATGTCATTTAGGGATCCCATTGTTGGCCCAGTAAGATGGTCAGGGCTTGAGGGAGAGTGTTGGAGGTTAAGAGAACTTAAGGGTTAAGGGAACTGAGCTTGAAATAAACACCTAAATGCTGTCTTCAGCTCTAAAATGAAGCAGTACTGAGAAGACAGACTCTTCCAGAGGATGCACAATGAAGGACAAAAGGCACAAGTTGCACAAGGGAACTGAAGCACTCTTCAACATGAGAGCAATGAATTCTCAGAACAGAATGCACAGAGGGACAGTAAAATCTCCATCCTCAGAGATTTTCAAAATTCGACCTGGCAAGTCCTGTAGACATCTGATCTAACTTAGAAATTAGCCTAGATTCAAGGTCAAGGTGGGACTGTATGAGCTCCACAGCACCTTTCCAACCTGATGTTTTTGTGATCTGTGATGACTGAGGAGTTTAGAGAGGAAACATTTTCAAAATATTACACAGACACCAACATCTTAATGGATATACTGCTACAATGCTGTGTAAGGAGTAAAAGACCAGGGACTTCAGTATTTATTTAAATTAAATTAAAGCTTTGATGTCCTGTAACTGCAGAGTATCTGAGATAAAATATCCTCCAGAAAAGCCATTTGCTTTTTGACATATATGTATGTGTGTGTGTTTGTCTATGTGTACACACATGGTAAAAATGCTACTTCTCTAACATTGTCAAAACTTCTTGTTTTCCATCATGTTTTTAGGCCAAATGATGAAAAAACAGAAAGAAAAGAGATAAAATGTGTTCCTCTTCCTAGATTATCATTCCTCAGGCAAGCAATGTTCAAACAGGCTGTAAGAACAGAAGGACTCAGAGCAGCCTACACTACCGCTGTCACAAGAATCACTTTTACTGCCTAAAGAAATATCTGAAGGCATTACAATACAATTCTTTATACTAGAGTGTGCCTGATCAAATGGGCAAAGCACAAACTCACTTATTCCATTCCATTCTTCCTAGAAGAATGCAATATTGCTGCTGTTGGTTATAACTTAGGAATCATAAAAGGAACACCAATATGAGGTAAGTGATTAACCCAAGACAGTAAAATTTCTTAAGACCGTAATTGCTTCTAATGTCAACTCAGATAAGAAGCATTATTTTATTTCACTGTTGCCTCCCTACATTGTATATATACAGCAAAAACACAGCTGTGAGGGAGGTTACAGAAAATGTGTTCCAGAAACGAATGAAGTAAATATTACCCCCAAAATACCTTATCACTTCCTGAGTCTTATCATGTTTTAATAATGCTATACAGCAGCTGAAAATAAAGACTCAGTCTTGAAATAATCTTCCCTACATTAAACTTAGATTTTAGGTGAGTAACTCTCCTTCTGATTCACCCCATCCATCACCATTCCTGACTATCTTTTCACCTCTGGCAACTGCTGACTGTCTAAATCGTGGAGTTATCCAGATTTAGAGAGATCAAACCTGTTAGACTTCTCATCCCACACACACACTAAAGAAATCCTCAGCGTATAATCCTCCTTCAGACCTTCCTCCATACTAGTTATTAAATTTCAAACCCTGCTGGCCCATTTAGTCTGCTTGGCCACAATGCCCCAGAGAAACACTTGCCAGGCAGTGTAAGAGCACCAGCACACTCGATGCTTGAGCTGGATTTGGCATCAGCCAACAGCTTGCAAAGTGAGTAAGGTGAGATAATCAAAGCTGTATTTTGATAAAAACCACTTGGATTGGATGAGAGAGAGAAAGTGTCTAAGAAAGACCAGCTGGGAAACAGAAGTAGCGTTTAGCAAGGAGATAGAGGGAAGATATGGACAGATGGAGAATGTGAACAGAAATTGAACTAAGACCCGAATTCATGATGCACAAAATGCATGAAGTTCTGTAGGAGAGCCAAAAGGCAGGCTTCCTCTGCAGTCTCACAACAAGGGAGAAATTTTCAGGCTCTGCATCAAAATTTCACAGAGATGTCTAAGCTATATCTTGTGATAGACTTACCCCTGTACTTGGAGTTTCTACAGAGTTGACTCAGGCAGCGCAGCACTAACCAACCTGGCTGCTGTTAATTCCTCTCTCATATCTTCATTTTAAATACAGGGACTGCAAGCACTTACCATGCCATTATGGATTCCACTCCCTGAGCTGAACATTGCAGCAGGTAAATCACCTTTTTTACCAGAGTTCAGCTATTTCTTGGTAAGAAAATTGAAAATTATTTTGAGAAATTGAACTGAGAAGATAAGCACAAATGAGAAACTTGCTCTCTCCAAGTGAGCTTTGAGAACTGTTGACAGGATAGCTTCTGAAATTCTGAATTGGCACCAGCAGAGCCAACCTTGTCCTGTAAATAAGAAGTTTGTCTGCACTATGATGCCCATCTGTCAGCAGCCATTCATCTTAAAAGCAAGCTGAAAAGACCAGAAAATAGTGGAAAGGCTTTTTATAATGTTTCAGTGAGTTAAATGGAAGCTATTTTAAATTAATTTTTTATTATTATTTTTCTTTAATTGAGCTTTAGAACTTTGAAAATAACTTATAAACCTAACTTTAACTGAATCATAACTTTTTCTGTGCAGAATCGATAAAAGGAAACTACTACATAATTACGAAATCCACTGTTTTGAGAGAAAAAAACAGGAAATAAGAACACAGAAGAATCAGAAGATAGGCTTTTTGAGTGACCATGAGACCAAAAGCAGTCTCAGTCATCTAGAACCTTACTGCAGTCATTTGAGAAATGAGTGAGATTAATCTTATTCTAAAGTAAAACCATAAAATAAGAGGATTAACTAACGTTCCCTTGGAATACTTCTGCCTGCAGATTATAACAGGACTATACAGTGACCAGATCAGGTGAGATTTTTCACCACCAATATCTAATGCTAAAAATGTTATTCCCAATCCTTCATACCTTAGCTAGGTAGGCTATGTTGTGTCAGCCAAGGAAGACAAGAGATTTCCAGGCTTCAGAAGAGAAATGGCCAGAGAAAAGTAAAATAGGGAGTAAATGCCACTTCAGCTAAGAGATGGAAGGAACAAAACAGGGGACATTTAGGCTATTTGACTACACCTACCTCAGCTTCCCATCTTCTAAACGAAGACTGCAGCACTGCAGTCTTTCATATTTTAGAAGGGCCATGTATACCTGAGTGGTTTGTTTACTCAGTGCTTCATGGCAAATGCTGTTTTGATACAAATTAACAGCAAAGATGTGCATGATACTGTGTAAGAAGAACCATAAATATTAAAGAAAGTTGTATTTAATTCTATTACTCATAGCGCTTAAGATAGTCTTGGTTTGGAAAGGAAATCAGTCATGTAAGCTATCTATCCCTTTATGTTAATCCAAATATTCAGATATAACACAGTTTCACTAAAATATATAGATTCTAAGGCATCTGTGCTCTTGCAGTTATAAAGCTCGTATCTACTAAATATCCCAGGCCACAGATTGAAATAATCCATTCTGTGCCTCTAGTGGATGTGAAGAGTGGTCAATACTTGTTGTATTTGAAGTAATGTTTAAAACAATGAAAGACTCTTCTCTTGTCAGCTTCGGTCTTCTTTCTAGATCAACACAGCCAGATCCTTCAGACATCTAACCAACATTGTCTAAATCTTCTATCCATTCTCTTATGCTCAACTTTGAAACCTATCATCCTCTAACTCTTCCGTGGTGCTGAGCTAAACTGCATTTAGTATTAAAGGTGAAGTCTCACCAGCCACTGAGCAAGAAGTTGCAGAACAACTGCAACACGTGTCCTACACAGGAAGCACTTGTCAGTATTTCCCAAGAACACCACTACCTTTCCTGCAAGGACTTGCTATTTTTAAGTCATATTAAGTCTGAACATTTGCTGCTACAATGGACCATTTTCACTTCTGCTATTGCCTAATCAGCAATATTCCTGTTTTGGTTTGTTTTGTTTCTTTTTTACCTGTAGTGTCTGTATCATTACTGAAATTTTGGAACATTGCTCTGAATTGCAATTCTGCTTTCCAAAGTAATTGTGTTTCCTATATCAATCTAAAAATGCTACGAGTCATTTCTTCATACTTTAAATTGCAATTGAATTATTAAAGAGTAAAGCCTAGGACAAGCCCCTGTTTGATACACTTGAAACTGCTTTCCTGTTTGACAGCAACCATATTGACCTAAGATATTCATTTCCAGCTGGCAGATAGAAAGAAAACTTCCATTTAAAAATAACCATCAAAAAAAAATAGCTTAGCAATACTGTTGTGTTGGAGTAGGAATGTAAAGAAGAGAAGCAGAAGGGACTATTTTCCTAATATTTAATAATGAAATTCGCAAAATCACGTGTCTATCTTAAATTATTTTTAATATGAAATCACTGTCTCAGAAAAGCAATGCCTGATTAGAAGGATTTTGAGCCTCAGACCAAAAGTAAAGTTAGTTCTAACATAGGCAAGCCTTACTCATTTAAAAACTAAGAAACAAGCAAGCAAACAAAGTTAGATGCTATTAGCACACACTGCATTTTGAAACACTGATAGCACAACAGGATCTGGTCTAGCCAGTATTTCTACAGATAAGAAGCAAACATTCAGAGATCTGGTATGAATTTATGAACCTAATAATGCTGTGAAGAGTATTACAAACACAAACACATCTAGCTCAAAGATAACTGGGCTACTTCCATGTAATCTTTTTGCAATTTTTTTTTTTGGGTGATTATATGGGGTATATCTAGCTCAGCAAATATTATTAATATTTTTCCTAAGGGAATAATGTAGAGTTTTGAAATTTTTAGTATCTCACATGCTAAAAATAAGTTAGGAATTACTAGAAACAAATTAGCCTTCTTCAGGAGAAAACTCAGTAGGAAGCTCTGTCTTAAGTGTAACTCAAACAGGCTTAAATTCCAGTAGGGAAAACCAGTCCAAACCCATGACTGGCTTCTTTTGGACAAAATGCAGTACAGCAGATAATTTACATCAGCTAATTTGATCTAGTGTTCAGCTTTTACTGCACGAAACAACTTGCTAATAAAGCACAGATAGTGCTTTCTTTCTAACAAAGATTTTATAGACACTGTTCTTCTGTTCCTTTTGGAGAATGTACATTTACTTTCTCAGTATACCTTTCAGAGCTTCAGTCAAAGATGCTCATTAAACTGTAGACAGAAGAAAACACAGGAAGCCAGAATTATCAGGAGAACATGTGAAAGAAATCCTCTTTTTTATTTCAGTCAGACAATTCCACTGGTAGAACTTTTACCCTCCTATTCATGCTAACTACAGTAATCTGTGCCTTGAGAGGAGATGAAGATCTGAAGCAAAACAGAGCTGAAGTAGGCCAAAATTTGCTCCTGGGTATGTGCCCCTCTGTCTTTCTTCTGTGCCTGCTTGGTTCCACTGTATAAATTTATATCTGGTATTTATTACTTTAAAACAAGGAACATGATATTTACCTATTTCCACACCAAATATTCCAAGTATTCTTAAAATGATAACCATGGTAACCAAGTCAACCAGAAATGAACATAAAGATACTATTTTACCTCTGATTTTCTTTGTCTTTATAGAAGATAAAAGACTGAGGGATGGCAATCATGGCCAGGGATGGTTTTCTTAATGTCTACATAAGAGCGGGTTTGAGAGGAAGATGGATAAGCTGAAAGCAGGTGAGAAAAGTCCCAAGTGACATAAAACCAAGCCTCTTTGTCAACTTTGCCATAAATCTCATGCTTTATAAAAGATTGTTAAGGAAAAAGAGTGAACACTATAATAATTTTCTATTTTCCATGAATGTCCCTTTGAATAGAGAAGGTGTGAAATGAATACAAAAGTATCAGGCAGAAAAGACTGACCCAGTTAAATGTGCTTTAGAAAATAATTTTAATATGACGTTGCCCAAATGTGGGGTATTCTGTCTCTTTGGAAGACCTGACAGATGGAAAAAAGATGCTTTAGTTGAGTCAGATAAACGTTATTCCACAGGATTTCAAATACTTCACAGGAAACAGTAGCTTGAAATGTTAATAGGACTCTAAATTGTAAATAATTCAGATCATTGGTGAAAAAAATAATCTTACATCTAGGTAAAACTACATGGTTTAAGGAAAAGATAGATCTATTTTATTATTTACACAGGGATAAGATTGTTTAGAATTGTTTCTAAATGTGACAGAGACTGTCTTTGTAACTCAGTTCCCTGGAAATTTGTTTGAAGCACACAAAAAAAGCATGAGAATATTCAAGCACAAAAGAAAATTGGTGGGGAACATCTACACCTTCTCTGGACTGCTGGCCTGAATTCAGCCTCAAGATAAGATTTCCCATCCATAAGCAATGAACCTGCATTATTCAGGCCTAGTGACTTAGCCTGTTGGTAAGTATATTAACACTCTGCCAGACATTCCTGAATGTGCAGTTCACAACAAAGTGCAGGAAAGCCATATGAATTATGCAAATCAGACTTCTCCCAGATCATTCTTTAGGACTGGTTTATGCATGCTCAAAAGGAAGGACCAGTTGCCACCAGTGTCTGGAGAATTTTTGCTAAACCACAGCCCAGCAATGTCACTTAGAAGCAAAGCCAAAAAAATCAGAATTTAAAATAAAAATTTCAAAACTTACATACTACCAAAGATGGTTCCTCACTCAACACCCATTTGTACTAAAACCCAAATAGCAGCTGTTTCTGCAATAGGTAATTCCTCCTTTATATAGAAGTATAGTTTTTACAGAAACCAAAATGTTATTCCCTTTTTCTGGGCTGAATTATAGAACTAAAATGGAAAATTAAAGTCACTGAATTAAGCCTTTTGCAGTACAACGATATGACCACCTATGTCTCAGACCAAAAATCACTTCTGAATATTTTACAGCAACAAAAAAAAAAAACAAAAAACAACTAACAAAGTACCAACCTCTGTTAGCTGGAATTAAGCTCAGATGACAAGAAACCAAGAGAAACACCTATGTCTTGTGCTTCAACAGTAGAAGAACTACGGTACCCGACATTCTGGCATGACATTAAGAAATTAACTGACTCCCTGCTTCTGAGGATCCTAAGCAAACAAAAATATTCACCTTCAAACAGGGGAATTATCCCTACATTTTTCTCCCTATTCATTATCCAGGGAGAACACTCCTTGTTGAACTACAAGTCTGGTGATCAGCTTAGTCCTGAATGAGCAAGTGAAACATCATGGATATGATAGGTGGAAGGTCTTAATTCCACTGGGAACAACTACCTTGTTTTCCCTTTTCAGTGCTCAGATGTACAGCATGTCTGACACTGTAAAGCCAGCTGTGGATGCCCCATCTCCCTGGAAATATTTAAGGCCAGGTGGGATGGGGATTGGAGCAATCTGGTGTAGTGAAAGGTGTCCCTGGTGGCAGGGAAAGTTGGAACTAGATGAATTTTGAAGCCACTTCCAACACACACCATTTTGTGATTTTGTGAAATCATGAAGTTTCAACCTTCTAGTTTTAAAGTTGAAAACTTTAGAATACCACAGAAGAAGATACACATTCATGTGTTAATAAAGCCATCTGAAATAAATTCCACTCCTAAAATCAGTATAACTCTGCTCTTAATATAGCAATAGAAGAAATCTTCCATTTCTTATGTAAATAAAGACACGTTTTGGGGGGATTTTGCTCGAAATAATTCATTTTTTTACTACATTATGAAGACTTGATTTATTTTTGCCTTACAAGTATGGTAAATCACACCAGATAAAAATGTCAAGAAAAGTCTCTCTTAATAAACATATTGATGGCATTTACTCTAAGTGTTAAAGCTTAAACGTACAGCTTCTACCCTAAAGCTGACAGGATGTTGACAGATGTGTCTTCCCATTAGTTTCACGAATACAAACACTTCTGCTGAGTCTATGCTTTGCTTAGCTGTAGATGTTTTATGTGTGTGACAGGTCATGTGCAAGATCTTCTGCAATTTGCTTCATTTTAGCTGAACAGACATTTTGCATCCAAAGGCAAAAGGAAGACAACTCCCACCTTTGATTGCACATATGCAATCTGTACAAGTGCCCAAGATGACTGTGACTGGCATGTGACTTGATTCTGTGGCACACCGGTGTAAAGCTGTTTCTTTATTACGTTAGACAGGTACTCACAATCTTTTTGCTGCTGCTGAATGGATGAATTGCAATCTTCACTTCCAGACTCTATTGACAGCTTCTGGTGCTCTCATGGAAACCATTCCTATGGCTATTCCCTCTACTGAACCCTACCACGCTGGACTACTTGACAGTCTAATAAGATCAGTCTGGGGAGTTCACTGCCACAGGGAGTGCAAGAGACACAAAGCTCACAAAACAGCAAAACTGGGTATCTTTGCAAAATGTCAATTCCAATGGGTGGCTTTCACAACTTTTTCTGGTGCTGACAAGATACAATTCCTAATTTTTTCTTGATTCAGCTATACTCGATTGCTAATATACATCACTAACGGACAGCACATCAGAACGACAAAAGGGGACGTAGTGGCAAGCAATACTTTTTCTTTGAATGAATAGGAAGGCACCATCTATATTCCTTCTAGTATTCACTTAGAGCCAATGACTATGACAGACAAGCAAGTCGAATTGTAATGTAGCCACACAGCTTGTTGTCGGAAAATTAAATGTGCCACCACTGAAAGTAATGTTACCTGGATTTTTTTATTATGTGATTAGCAACCAGGTTACTTTTCAGCCTTTCACTTGTACTAGATTAGATAAATATTGCAAAAATTTCCTTTACAAGCTGCATTTAAGAAAAAAATTATATTTAAAGCAACAGTTCTAGGGCATTGAGGGATCATTTAATCATCTTAGTCATAGTCTCCATAATATCTTTCCCTGAAATGTTGTAAAAAAACCGTTTTCCATTGGAAGAAGTGCATGACTGATGAAAGGGCCTTGTCTGAAGGACAAGTTATCACCTTACTGTAAATCTTAGAAAGAGATCAGTTTTATTCTTACTCTTTTATTCCCACCAATTGTATAAGGATCAACTTTTTTGCTCAATGGTCGTGAAAAAAGTGTCTGTGAATCATATACATGAATACATGAATACATGAACACTCTTTTCACCTGCAATGTTTATGAATGCAGACAAAGACATAACCTTGATTCATGAACTATTAAAAAAGTGATGGGATATTCATCCATGCAAAAAATACTCACATACACATTCAATTTCCTTAAGGTAGTGAAAGATCAATCTTTCATTTCCATTTCATTCTTTCATGTTCAGCTCTAGTAAATTCTCTTTTTCAAAGTGAGCTGTTTTGTAAGTTTTTCTGTACTGAACTTCACTCTTTTAAATGACATAACTGTCCCCTTCTACCTTTCCATTTTTTTTAACTAGGAAATTAGGAACTCTGTGTGAGGAGGCACAAAAGCATACACAGAGAATAAACAAAGACTTTAGCTGTTGTAGGCACTGTACATACAAAGAATGAATTAAAAAACAGTCCCAGTGCTAAAAATATTTCAAAGTTAAGGCAGAATATTACTTTCACACTTAGAAGGATAGTCCAAAAGTGATTCTATATTAAAACTTAAGTATAATAACACCATGTGGTTCTAACAACAAAGACGTACAGGTGAAAAAATGTCAACAAGGTTTGCACTTTGCCAACAATGACACTGTGTGTATGTTTCACGAACTTTTGAATGTCATTAAATGTATAAAAGAAATCAGTCTTTCCTGTGTTTCAAGATGATACAGCCCTAAACCCATGGTCTAAACAAACAGATATGCTGGAGAGCATACTGTAAGTCCTGTGGAAACTAGATAATTTCAATCTTGTACTGCAGAACTCTCCTTCATAACATAACTGGACTGAGTAACTGAGAACTGAAACTGATATAGAAACTGCAAAAGCAATTTATTTCCCTATTTCCAGATGCTGATGAGTCAGGTCAGATTACATTCTTCAAGGATCACCATAAATATTTTCTTTCTTGTTGGCCATGTGCCTTTTCCTCCCTTAAACTTCATGTACCTGATCTCAGCATAAGCTAACTGGACCTCAAACACATTATGAACAAAACTATCAGACTATAATAAGCTTAATTCTTAACACAGCACCAAAGCTGAAGTCAGCCATGATGGTCATGGGAAGCTTACAGAGCAGCTTCCTCACCCTCTGCTGCAAGGCCAAGTTACATTCATGAAAGTTTTTTAAATTTTCTTGCGCTTGTCTGCTTGCACCCTACCTTCCATAAAAATTTCCCACTCCTTTATTTAGGCTGCAACTACTTTGAGACATGGCTCTTTGCTGCCTGATAGCTGCACACTAGTGAAAACCATATAGCTCATTGCTGTTTGGGTTGAAGGTAAAACTGTAAAGATGTTGGCACAAAAAAACCAATGGTGTACAAGCTCTTTGTTTTCATGTCTCATTAACGAATAATGTATGTGTTCAAACTCTACTGTAAAGATCTTTAAACAATGAGTTGTTTATAGAATTCATCTTCCATCACTGAAGAATACAATTTATATCAAATATATATGTGCATCTGTGAAATAAGTGAACCGAATAATTCATTTTCAGAAAGAGTTTTACTATACTTTTACAATTATATAATATTTTACAGTATTATACCTACTCTCCAATACTAAATAGAACCCAACACTTTCTTACAACCCATGAGCAACGTTCTCCAAGATGCTGTTCCAGATCCTCTACATGAAACTTTAGTGCTCATGCTAGTTTCTCCCCACTGTGCTTATTGTTCATTAGTGAATGATGTTTATACAGACTGCCAATGCCATAACTATGGCTTTCCCTTCAAACTTCCAAGTACTGTTTTCCAAGCAGTAACATCATGGGAAGCATTTAATATTGCACAAATACGTGGAGCTGCAGAAACTACTTACGGTGGGAGCCTTGGAGGGTATAACCAGATAATGCTGCATTTGAAAGCCACCACAAATTATCAAACATAGAGAAAAAACCCTCTTTATCCTATCCAGTCGGTACTAATCACTTGTATTCACAGATAACTGAACATAAAAGAAAAATATTGCTGAATGGCAACTCTTCCAGAGTCCTGAAAAGATACTGACGCATCAATTGACAGAAGGGAATGGTCTCAGACAAAAGGACAGCCAAGAACATATCATATTATAAAGGGGTTTTTTTTTGCCAAGACTTATTCCTCTTCTTCATAAATATCAATTTTATTCCCAAGTATGAAATCTTACTTCTCAAGGAAAAGAAATACTGCAGAAATGAAAATTTGATCCTATTGATGTCAGCCTTCTCTGATCCCTATAAGAAACAGCCCTCAAAACTTGCATAACCTCCTGATAATCCTCCTTATACAAAACAAACAAATTAAAAATGAATTTTTGTTATGAGACCTTTTGGTCTGGGAAAGATAAATGATGTACACACTGGGACACAAGATTATCCACAGAATCACACATGGCTAAGAAACCTCATGAGGGTTGAAAAGCACAACTAACTAAGGCAATTATAAATCTGGTGTTATCTCCCTCTTAGAAGGCACATGCAGCAATTTCAAAGTAAATGCACTACAGACTGTGCCACAAGAGCTGGATGTTGTATTAGAAAGGAAATGCTTTCAGTTTTCTGAAGCATTTTCAGTAACCCCTGCACTGACAATGAATTGCCATATAAAACACAAAATGCCATCCAAATGCTGAAAATGAACTTCTTGTGTTACTTGCTGAATACTAGTACTAATATGGGCTTCTCTGTTTCTTGGCAAAGCAGTGAATGACATAACCACTGCTTTGGAGAGCAGATATTCCTCTGGACTTTTCAGCAAGGTGTGCAAAAAGACTGCCTACACGAGTATTGGAAATGAGTGTGTCTGTCCTCATACTGTACTGATAGATGTAGAATTGCATATTATTAAAAAAAAAAAAAAGCAAGCAAATACTTCTTACCATAAAACCCTCAGTGTACTGAAACTGAGCTCTGGAACTGTCTTCTGCTGTGGGACTCAGGGGCTTAGGATCAGACATAGAGCGTTGCATCATCTTTGCTGCCTTTGGGCTTGATGGAGGAACCTTGGCCATGTCAGCATGCAGCATCTTCTGAGGGCTGATGTCATCAGTCATGGGTTTTTCATAAGGTACAAATGCTGACTCTATAACTTTGCTTGGTGAAACAGGTGAAATGGGTGAATAGAGAACTTTGGGAGATTTGGGAGGGGAAGGGACTACCTGTAATGTGGAGTCTGGACGAAGGTGGGATGAGTATCCTATCTCTAATGGTGTGGGACGTTTTTTATCTTTCTGAGGAGATGAAGCTGACAGATATTGGGGACTTTGAGAGTCTGATGCTGTCTCTGTTTGACATCCCAGACTTTCTCCTTTATATGTCTTTTCTGGAGCTGAAATATGCTTTATGATTTCAACCTTAGCATCCCATCGGGCCCTGATTGAAGGTGTTCTTATTGTTCCTACAGGTTCTGTTTGCACAGAAATCTCTGCCACTGTCTGAACTGCAATACTAGATACCTTGGAGAATGGTTTAGCTTTGTCTGCCTCAGTGGTGCTCTCACTGTATTTCCCTACACGAGGTTTCCTTCTGGATCTGCTGGAAAGATCCCATTCATCTTGATCTTCATCGTCTGTCTGAACACTTGTATCAACACTCTTCTTAGTTCTCCGTCTCCTGTTGGTGTAACCTCTTTCTGCTCCATCTTCATCATCAGTTTGCACTCCACTGTCTACTATTTTTTTGAAACTCCGGGGCTCTTCTTCCAGGGTCCCCTCAAACTCTTCATAGGGACCACGTAATTTTGGCATAGAACTTCTCTTTTTTAATTGCTTCTCCTCTCTAACATCAATATCCTTAAGAGACATTTCTGAAACTGAGCTTAGGATACCAGACCTGGGTATGTATTGAGTAATGCCATCAGACTGAACTGTATACCATGCTTGACTTTGTGGAATTTCAATACCCAGCACGCCTGAAGCTGTAGTGGTTGTGTCATCAGTAGGCCAAAACTGGCCATTTTCTGTGCTTGAATACTGTCCTTCCAGAAGTGTTTGATCTGTGGTAGTTTGTGGTGATCCAGTTCCTGAAGGGTCATAACCATACTGATATATTTGACGAAGTTTTTGTTCCTCTAACTGTTGGTGGAGCTGTTGTTGAAGCTGTTGGAATTGCTCAAGCTGCAACTGCTGCTGGGCTAATGTCTCTTGTCTCATCATAAACTGAGCTTGTCGTTCCTCCTCCTGCTGAAATAAGAGATGATGTTTCATGGATTGCAACTCCTCAAGCTTTTTTTGCACCATAAACTTTTCTTGTTCCCTAAATCTTTGAATTTCCTGACGTTCCCATTCCAACTCTTCTGCAAAGCGCTGCTGCTTAATTTTCTCAAGCTCAAGAAGTTCCCGCTCCAAATCAAGCTGCTGCTGTTTGCCTTCTTCAGGGGCAATAAGAAGGGCAACCTCATCATCAATTACATCTGTATAAACTTCAGACGCTGTAGTTAAAGCAGGTATCAAGCTGGTGGGCTCAGTGGTAACAGTTTCTATAGAATGAGGTGGTAACCCTGTCTCCATTCCAATGGCAGTAATTGCTTTATCTTTTTCAGCTGCCACAGTTGTCAAGAAACTATATGATCTTGGGAGTGGTTGAGTCTGTTGCAAAGTTGATAAAGAGGGCACTGAGTCAATTGTTTGGAGAGTAGGTAAATCTCTGACACTTGTACTGAAAATAGAACCGGGTTGTGTGGTGATGGCAAATGTGGATGGGATTGGAGTCGCTACTGAAGAATAAACAACACCATTGGATGATCTTAAAACACTTCCAACGCCCAGCTGGGAACCCACAGATGACACCATTCTTGCTTGGGAATACTGTGGTGTACTGAGCCCGAGGCCAGAAATCTGCCGAGTCTCTGGATATGGACCTGTAGTCTTGCTTGAGTAATCCATAACCTCACCTGAAATTACAGGGCAAAGTTACAGTCCAGTCCCACAAAAGAATGCTGCTTTGCGGATTCTGAAAGTCATCCCATCTTGATGAAATAAATGGGAAGGGGAAACTGCATGCAAATCTTCAGGTTAATGATCTACTTTAGATGTGAAGGAAACAGCATTTCTGAACATGCAGGCACATGCAGGCACCTCTGTGCAAACACATACGTAAAATGAAGAAATGAAAAACACGTGTAATCCGGAATAATTTGTCACACTGTCCGAAAGAAAACAAAATAACAGAAGGA
The DNA here is from genome assembly GCA_013397155.1 of Irena cyanogastra. NCBI lineage: Eukaryota > Metazoa > Chordata > Aves > Passeriformes > Irenidae > Irena > Irena cyanogastra. The sequence goes on from VWZV01013363.1 coordinate 18,680, forward strand.
GGAGAAAAATAATAAGAAAAATTATCCTGAAATGAGGTGAGGAACATCAAAATTATATTTCAAAGAAAGATCTGCTGCTGTGTCATACTGACCTGTAGTTACTCTTCCAGAAGTAAGATCTACTGCTGTATCAGTTGCCCCAACTCGATAATCAAAGCTATTCTTGCTTCTGTATGCAAACAGTCCAGCTTCTGATAAATTTGTGTCAGACATAGATGGTTTCATACCTCCAATCCCTCGGTAGCCATATGGCCCTGAACGATCATACTGATAATGGTCATCTCTGTAGCCAAAGCGATCTTCAGGAAGTGTAGTAGAAGGCTGCTGTGCTGTACAGCTCCTACCAAATGGCAACTTATAAACCATATCACAGCAGACAGCTCTTCTCCCTGCAGTCAGATCTACAGGCTTTTCATCGTCTTCTATTACCGTTGTTACAATACCTGAAGTAGTTTCATCCATTGCTACTACTGTTCTGTGGGATTTTGTAGTGCTAAGGTCAACTGCTCCACTCTCTGCTGGCTCCTGAGAAGTGGAGAGATCAGTCCAACCATTTGTAACCCCAACAGGTGGTACAGTAACAGGCTTTGTAGTAGCCCATGTCACTGCCTGTGTTGAAGTACCTAGTGATAAATTTATTGGCACTTCATCTCTACCTACAGAGAAGGCCTGGCTGCCTGTTACTCTGTATGCAGGCTCAAAATGTTTTGATGTTGTTAGCTGAAGCGGCGTTGTCATCGCATGTCCCAGATCCACAAGGCTGTCTGTGCTGGTGGTGTAGCTCACAGTGGCAGTGCAAGTCATTACAGTTACTGCCTCAGTGACTACAGGCAGAGAAGTATCAGCAACACATGCAGTGCTAAGATTTATTATGGATGGCTGGACAGTACTTACTGGCCGTCCACCTGTGTCACTTGCTGGCATTTGCCTTCTTACATCCATGGAAACAGCAGAGAGATCCATACAGCTGTCCCTCATTTCAATGTCCATCTTAGTTAAAGTGCGAAGGTCTATGACATCGCCCAAAGGATGGAATCTTCCATTCTCTCTGTATCTGGGTTGGTCTACAATATGTAGTGGCTCTGGAGGTATAGTAATAGCAACACTGCCCAAACCATAACCAGGCACTGGACCCTTAACCACAGACACTGTGGTCTTGGTTATGTCTGTTGTTACTACTTCTGATTTTGAACCAGGTATTTTTTCAAAAGTTGATCGTGTTGTCACAGGAATAGCTTGCAGTGCACCTGAAATATACATACTCTGACCTGCCATACTTTGAATATCCATAGTTTTCACGGATGTAGTAAAAACTGGTTGCATAGGTTGGGGAATCTGTTCTTTAGAAGGTGCTTCTAAAGGCCAGCTGGTAACAGCCTGGCTAGTTATAGCTTCAGTGGGAGTTCCAGGCTCAGACGGCAATGTGATGACAACATAGGTTTCCTGTGAGGGTTTTGCCAACCTTGGTGAAGATTTGTTAGAGTGTGGAGATAAAGGGGAGGTAGGAGACGGTATTTTGTATTCAGCTGTGGATACCAAGTTCAGAGTCATACTTGAAGTCAATGACAAACTTAATGGTTTGGGCTGTGTTTCTGCTGGCTTATGAACAGCTATTGGGAGTGGAGGAACCGCTGGTTTAGGAGCAATTGGAGGTTTAGTTACTTCAGGCGGCCTGTGACTGAAAACAAGCCCTGCTGGAATGGAGGATGGTTTGGGTGGTACAGGAGGTGGTGTTGGGGTGTATGTCTTTGTGATAGGTACCACATGGTCCTTTAATACAACTGTGGACTCTAGTGTTGGAACACTTGTGACTGGAGGTACCACTGTGGGAGCTGTTGCTGCTGGAGACTTAATCTGTGGCTTCTTTTTGGGATAAATGGCTGGCTTAGGTAAAATAGGTGGTGGTGGTAATGGTGGTGGAGGAGGTGGCGGAGGAGGAGGAGGTGGGGGTGGAGAAGGATGTGCAGGAGAATCCAAAGAAGAGCTTCTAAAAAGAGAGAATACTTTGGCTGAAACAGCAGGAGCTGAGGAAGGCACAGAGACCATGCTGGTCTTACTTACAACACTGTGAGTGAATATAGAAGATGGTTCTGATGTAGGCTCTGTAACTGGTACTGGTGCTATACATACAGGCAGTTGCTCAGATGCAGCATTAGTCAAATCAATCCTTGTCATATCAACACCCAATTCTTTGTGTGGCTCTTCATGATGAATTTTGACACTGCCAGCCTCTACTGCACTTTTAATTTTTCTAGCTGCTTCCTTCTCAGCTTTGGAGGTATCAAAGGTAATGGCATCAGCTGCATATTCCTTGGATTTTGTAACTGTAGTTGCCACTACTAAAGGTACAGTTTCAGGCAAACAAACTGCAGTTTGCTCCACACTCTCTCCATCTGATTCAAGAGATGTTTTTTTAGTGGCTCCAGCAATAGATTCATAAGGCATGCTCACTTCAGAGTACTCTTTTGCAGATGTTAAGGGAACCTGTGCTACTATCCTGACACCTTCAGAATCTGCTGGTTTACTTACACCATCTGCTGGACCTACAAAACCTGTGGTTGAGCTATCTATAGGAGAGGAACTATCTGTGGTAGAAACTGAAGATGTAGATGATGTTAAGGAAGCTGTATCAGAAGGTAAAACTGATGCAACACCTTCTGATGTCTCAGAGTATGTCAAAATTGATGTTTCATGAGAAATTATTTCTTGAATTTCTCTGGCATAATCTGTTAAGTATTCATCTTCAATTTCCTCTGCTGTAAAATGCTGTGTTATTTTAACATCTGGAATAGAAAGTGTTGTGCTACTGACAGGTGATATATCTGAGATTGCTGAAGTAGTGCTTGATGTTAAAGATGTACTATCCACTATTTCTCCACCACCAGATACCTTTGTATCAGATGTGGGAATGAAATCTGAAGCTGGTTGTGTTGGACTAGACCCTGGGGTTAGCTGCATATTCTGTCTTTTCATAAGCTCTTCATAAGCAGCTTCTGCATCTAACAAATGCTTTTCCTCAATGGTGGAAGTTACTGTGCTGTCTAATACAACTATTTCATGACTTTCTGGGATAATGTAAGAACTAGAAACAATATCTTCTTGAGGCACAATAGTATGTAAAGTCTCAACACTATAGTAGTCTTTCTCTAGATCACTAATTTTCTGTGGTTCATCATAGACCTGTTCTGAAGCTCTTGGCTTTTTCTCTTTTCCTCTCTGTAGTATATATTCACTGCTCTCATCTTGTCTCATAACAAGATTAGTATCAATAGTTCCATTGTAAGTATCCTCTACTAAAGATTCATAAATATAATCCTCTATTAGCATTCCACCATATAAAGATTCTTTTTCAAATACTTCATCTTTTTCATTTGACATTTGAAATGATTTGGACTTATGCATCATCTCCTCATATACCTCTTCGGCACTTTTCAATGTCTTTTGACCACTTTCTTCTTTTGGGAGTCCAGCTGGTTTTTCATCTGTTGGTGAGTATAGAGAGACGGCAGTAGGCAATTTGTAAACTTTTTGCACTTCTATTATTTTTTCTGGGCTGATTTCAAAACCTTCAGGTTCTGACTCAATGCTGGGTGAATATTCAGAACAAGAAGATCTGTGCAGCTCTTCCATTTCTGCAGCCTGTCGTAATTCTTCTGTTGGAGATGCATCTTCAATGGGAGAAAGATTACTTGGTGGAGTCTTCGGACGTTCCCTTCTTCTCTGGGCTCTGAGTTCATCCTTGTCCTTTTTAGATTTTTTGCTAGAACTTTTTCTTTGTTGCTGTTCTAATTCACGTTGTTTCTCTTGTTCCTTTAGCAGTTCTTCCTCTTCCCGTAGTTCTTCTTCTTCTGAAGAATCTTCAATAGTGGGAAGAAGAGGACCATGTGTCCGATGTCTGGCTTTGCGCTGTTGTTTGCTCTCCCCTCCCAGTTTTTTGTGACTAGGACTACTGTCACTGTCTTCGTCAAGTGATGACACTGAAGTAGGAGATGTACCTGGTGTGAAACTAGAAGCATGTAAACTAGAAGATCCTTCTCCTCTAGATCTATCTTCTGGTGAATCTGTAAGACTCTCCATCTCTAGCTCAGGCTCTTCATCAAAATATAGAATACCTTTCTGTTGTTCAGATACTTCAGAATATTTGTTTGCTATTGTACTATTCAGTTCTATTGTTTTGAAACGTCGAAGGCCTCCTCCTCCAGATACTGCAAGTTCTTCACTGTCTTGACTTTTACTTTCCCTGTATTTTGGCTCTGGGCTTTCATCAAAGGTCTCATCATCATCATCATGCCATGAATGCCTTCTTCCTGCATCTTCATCATAGCCTGCACTACTTTTCCGTGCCATTCTTCTGTGTTTTCCAGCTGTCCCTTTGGCTTTGCTTTTCACTTCTTCTTTCTTTTGGCTTTCAGCTGCACTGATCTCTTTGAGTTGATTTCTAATGAATTCATCATCTTCAGAACCTGAAGCATCTTCATCAGCACTCATCTCTATAATCTGTTTTCTAATGAAGTCTTCCTCATCACCCGATCCCTGACTGTCATCTCGTTTGTACTCATCACTGCTTGAAGAACCAACACTAGTTCTTCTTTTTCTCCTGGGGACAGGTGAGTTTTCACTCTCACTGCTGTCTTCTATAGAGTCGTAGCGCTGTTGTCTTCTTGCTGACTTTTCATCTCCTTCATGTTCTTCCTTGTAGTCTGCCTGGGAGGAAGCAGTTCCTTTGCCCTCTTCTACAATGGTCCCTTCACCTTCTTTGATAGCTTTTAAGTCTTCCTCATCTGAACTGTAAGATTCTGGAGTGATGGGCAAAGGCTTTGTTTTAAGTTGATCTTTTGTCTGTTCACCATATATTTCAGAAAGCTCTTTGCTTTTTGCAGCTTTTTCATCAGAAAGAGTGCTTGCCTGAGCTTCTAAAATTGAGAGTACAGTGCTTTCCAATTTAGCTAGATCTGAGGGGCTTGGTGGACTTTCTTGTGAAATAGTGTCTTTTTTACTAGATTCTTTGAGCAAATCCTTTTCATCAGTGGGAATATGACTTGGAATTTCACCAAGTGAACTTGATATTCCGTCAGAAGAATACCCGGTGTCACTCAGACCTTGTGGACTTTTCTGTTGCTGAGAGCTTGATGTGTCAGATTTCTCATCCTCCTTTTCCTAAAAAAATAAATACATAACGCGTGTGTATATATTTTTATATAAATTCTTCATGTCTCCTGGCAATTAAAAACGTGAATTTTTTTTCTTAAAGGATGAGTTCACACCTCAGATGAAGACTGAACACTAATTTTGCTATTTAAATCTATGCGAATAATACAAAAAAGTTCCTCAAATTTTGATGTTTTGCATTGACTCTAACTAAGCTTTGCATGGCTGTCCACACTGGCAACTGATTTCACTAGTTTCAAGATGAACTTTTTAATTTTTCAATATAAAATTTAATTGTTTTAAGAACACTTAGTAATGATAACCTGCCATTTGATCACACATGCATGGGACATGTTGTCCAGGGGTTTATTTATTTGAAGATTTTATTTACTATGTTTCAAAGCTGTCTACACGGTTTTCAATACAAAGTAATATAGCTTGACAAATGTCTGCAGAATTTCTGGAGTCTGCCCCTTTCTTTGCGCATTCAACATTTTAAAATTATCTAGAAATATGCCAATCTTCTCAAATTTTGTGGTCATGGTTTAATTTTTTGATTGAAGTATTACACATTGCAACATGCGACAGAATACACAGAGTACTGACGCATGATTTAATGACATTTGGAATGTCCCCACATATTGGAATGTTCCCTACAGCTGGGCACTGCACAAACACTTTTTGAGTACCTTATAGAAAAGAAGTTTCTTGGTAAATTGGTAGTGCAGAGCAAGCTGCTGGTAGGGCAGTGTGATTGCAGGGAGGAAAGCACGATGGTCAGCCGTCGATTAAAGGAAGCAAACAAGGCAGGCATTCCTGACTGAGCATCAGAACCAACGTTTTCCTTCTCATATCTAATTAAACACCCTTAATCATTAGAGATCTCAGATTCTTCTGCCTCATTCTGACCAACAAGCATCTCTATCTCCTTCTACAAATAATAAAAATACAAAAAAATATCCTACAGCAAGTATTTCTGCACCAGTTTCACTCCTGCTTCTCACAGCTGAGAAATGCTCTATACTTAGTGCAAGTTCAGCTAAAACACAGTTCACTCTCCAAACTACAGATCACCTTAGCTTTACTCTGGGCTGACAATTTCAGGAAGTGTCCCCAAATCCACTAGCAATTTGAGAACAAGCATCCCAAAGTCTCATGATTTTAATAATATGATGTGATCGTTATTTTTCTTAGGGCTCTCGATAATACAACTAGGTCGTATTTACCAGTGTTGCTAAAATAAGTCAGTGATTTCTGAAGAAGAGCAAACCATTTATTTAAGGGTTTAATTTATGAACTTCATTGGTAACATGATTATTTGAAAAGTAGTTAAAAATACTGTGGAACAAATATACTAGAAAAATTATCATGAATGTTAATCATAATTTAAAATTACATTTACACTCATGCTAAGTTGCTATCAACTACAAGTATTTTTAAAGTTTATTCACACCGAAGTTACATTTAGGGTCAAAACATCCAAACTCAAATATTTTTTTATAGTCAGTCATATTACTTTTATAACCAGTCAGGTTTAGATTTAATTTGCATTTAAGTTTTGTGTTCTTGCTTTTAGACATATCATTTTGAACATAATCCTACATTCAAATGCTAATATTTATATTAGTATTAAAGTATTTATATTATTATTACAGTAATATACTAATTAATCTTTCATTAATTAATCATCATTCACAGGAGTGATATATTATATGGTTTGCAAAATCAGATACCACTTTCAATATAAACTATGTTTGTTCCTCCCAACATTATAACCAATATTGCAAATTCAGATATCTGTTGTTACAGCAAAATCCATTGCAAATAAAAATCCACTGTGAAAACAAACATTTCTAAGGACTTCTTGCATGATAAGGCTGTGATTAATACATAAACATGGAGAAACCTGCAGTACTTACAACTTTGGAAAAGCATCACCATTTGAAGCCTACAGCTCAAAAAAATAGGAATCTGAAAAATGTAGTCTTGGATATTCTCCAGCCCTTAAGGACAGAATTATGTATGGGCTTTACAAAAAGTCAGCAATGAAGCACAATTAAACATTTCAGGTTTTGTATATTATATTTATATTTTTGTTCTCTTTATTAAAGAAGTTAGTGGTTAAGGGAAATTTATTTTGCTATGTTCAAAAAATACATGTATCATTAAAACCAAGTGATTTTTCCCTCCATAAATAGCACGCTCCTCACTAAAACTTCACCTATGACATTTGATTGTTACTTTTTCATTTATGAGCAGTATGTTCGTACTTATGAAGACATACCCAACAAAACTCATGATGATCAATTTGGATTGGCTACTGAAAAATGCAAACATTGCTCAAGCTCAGAAGGTTTCCCAGGAGCTGATGGACAGAATGCCTTCATCTAGTGAAAGTGAACCTCTCAGATCTTGGTTCTCCAAGACAATGTGATGCTATTGGTTGCAAAGCAGACACAGAAGGCATCGACTGAACAATTAAACAAAGAAAAAAGTAGAGAACAACTGGTCGTGGAACAGCTTCAGCCATTCTCCTTGCATCTGAGTCCAATATTTATTATCAACTGTGACCAAACTAGAGGAGATGGCAATGAATAAAGCTGTTGCCCACCCTGGTGTTGAACCTCAGTGTATGACATAAATCATTGTTATGAATCGCAGGAAACCTAATGTGAGAAAGTCTGCTGCTTGTACAGTAAGGAGAAGAAAAATATCTACATTAAGTAGTTTCTCACTAGAAATAAAAGGGATGAGAAAAATCCAACTTTCTTTTTAAGGTTACCAAAATATGAATATATTTTCTAACATTTTTGTTTGTATCATTGCCTGCACCATGGCACACGCAAAATTATCCTGCAGATCATGTTTTGAGATCAATATGTACGCAATTTACAAAAAGCAATACTTACAACAAAAGCCTCTGGGCTTTTATTCCCTCTTTTGTGTAATCTGAGACTTAGGATATTGTCACTAGCTACATCTATTCTTAAAGGACTGCTAACTTATTTTCTGCAGTGTTGGCCATCACATCCACAAAGACAGTATCATTGTTAAACTTGGAAACATCGTAAACATAAGATTTTTAGATGAATAAAAATATATTGCAGAAAAAATGTTGATAAGGCTCATATATATATTCAATATATATATTACAACTCTTTGAGACTGAAAAAAGTGCATTTAAATAAAAAATGCTTTTTTTTTCCTTGTAAATTAGGAAGTGCTTTGGTAGATGTTGAATTGTTGGGCTTTTCTGAATATTTCCATGGCATTTCTTCTGTTTGCCTACTGTGTGTTTTTAATACTGCACAAATTTAGCTGTAATACAGACATTGATGAGAGAAACTTCTTGAGAAATGAGGAAGAAGGAGACTTACAAAAGCTGCGGTCTGGATAAGACTAAAAACCGCAAATGCAACCTCTTTAACTCATGTTGAAAATGATCTAATTTCAACAGTATTTGTGCTATTCCAGTGCCATTTCTGTGATGCCAGAGTCAATTCAATATACAACTATTTTATATTAGAAATTTTAGCTTTATAAATATTATTTGTTTGTACTCTTCCTCACGTTTACTATTCTTATAATAGTAAGACACATAATTATAAGACACTTATAATAGTAAACACAAATTTCTTGCCTCATTTCTTAAACTCTTCTCTTGTCAAACTACAACAAAATAGAAAGCTTAGGGTTCAAAAAACGTCTGGATATGGTACTTCCAGACATGTTTTAGTGGTGAAGGTGGTAGTGCTGAGCTAATGGTTGGGCTTCATGATCTTAGAGATCTTCTTCAACCTTAATGATTCTATGATTCTATAAAAAATCATTTACCAAATCAAACCAGAAATTTAAAAGAAAAATATGGCTAAAAAAAAAAGGCCTTTTTTTAATAAAAAAGTATTTATAGCTAGCAAGATTATAATCTGTTGCAGAGGACAGAAATTTTATTTTGCAAAGAAACTAATAATTTTTAAAATGTCAGTTTGTTTATAAAAGAAACAAAGATATCTACATAATAAAAATAAAGTTTCACAAAGTGGTAAAAAACCACGGTTGACTAAACTCCATAATGTGCTTTTCAATTTTGTATTTTCAAACTGAAACGTTTTATTTGTATCCAGAAAAATTGCTTACAGACAAGTCTTATCCTTCTTTTTATATCTCTCTGGGCTGTGTTTTGTGGCATGTGTTAGAATAACGATGCCAATCAAAAAAATATTAATATTTACTCAGTTACTCAACTGAAGCAAGTGATCATTCCTTAGTAATCATAAGAAGGTAGTAATAAGGGATATATATATAATATATATATATATAAAATACATTACAAATGTATGCCAACTGACAACATGATAATGGGTTCATACAGATATGCTGAACTACCTCTGTGTAAATTTCTGAGTTACAAGATGGCAACTAGCTACTGACAAACTGCATGTGTTAAACCTCCAAGATTTCTAGGCATCCTTGTTAGAACAGCTAATAGTCAATATCACAAGACAGTTTCTCAGGAAAAGAACCTGTAAAACATGAGCAGTCAGTTTATTCTTTAAAAAGATTTTGAAGATATTTCAAAATATTATTGAAAATAATGCTTTGAACAAAAAAAAAAGGCTTTATGATTCCTTAAATCGCACTTTGAGACTCAAATATTTTAAAATGTTTCAATGTTAAAGTCACTTTTTTTTAAAAGGATACCAGATCTCTAAATTAAATTGATATCTGTGATTTCTCCTGAACCTGATGGGAGCCTACAAAAAGGATAGAGTGAGAATATTTACAAAAGCATGGACAGGATAAGGTAAAATGGCTTCACACTTGATGAGGGCAAGTTTAGATTAGATATTAAGAAGGAATTCTTTATTAGGAAGGTGGTGAATCACTGGCACAGATTGCCCAGGGAAGATGTGGATGTCCCATCCTGGGAAGTGCAGGAGGCCATGTCAGATGGGCCTTTGAGCCACCAGGTCTAGTGGAAGGTGGGCAGAGGGGTTGGAATGAGATCATCTTTAAGGTCCTTTCCAATACAAACCATTCTACGATTCTGTGATTTCCCATGGAGTATTCTGTTTGCACTGAATCAGAACTTCAGCCTTTTCATGTCTTCAGGGGCTTATTGGGGGATTGGTGCCTTTTTTTTTAAGTGAAAAATAGGATAGCAATTATTTCTTATCTATTATGGGAAAGCTAGAAGAGTTAGTAACTACCATTTCCACAGAATTTAATGATAGAAGTTTGTGAAATGCAGAAAGGTTTTCCCTTGCATCCCTATTAAAAATACACCTAGCTTTAATCCTCCCTATGATTCTACCCTGAAATACATGTAAATTATATTCTTCAATGTGTACATGTTGTCTTTTACCTAGTGAAATGGAAGCAATGTATGATATCTAAATTGGTATCACCTCTTCCACATTTATCACATGCTCTCTTGGGAAGAGCTGTCTAGCAACGTTTGATGAACAGTACAGACAACACTGAAGTACTTCAATAAAGAAAAATTAAAAATAAATCAGAGTTAATGTTACTAAGCACAAGCTAGGTAAGACACCTTCTTTATTTTTAGTGCTGAACAATTTGAAATAGAATTTTCCCAGATCTCCTTTTCGTTTGGTCCAAAAGGTAAGATTTCTGGCTGTGTTACTCTAACCACAGTAACACAGCCAGAATTCAGGGATTCCCTCAGTACAGTCATACACCATAACTCTTGATATGATCAAGGGCAGTAAACATAACATGTGATAGGAGGTTTATTTCAGACAGGAGACTTGGTTTATAAAAACAGTATTTTTCAAAGCAAAGTTTCTGAATTAGAATATTTTTCTGTCCAAATATCTTAGTTAACACCAGGAAATACATTAAAAAAAAAACCCAACCAATTCTTGACCTTTTTGACTGGGATTATTTGAAAACATAATTCTGGCAAAGGTTAAACACTTTCCCTAAGCCTCTTCCTCCTCTCGTAACGTTCAACTTCCACCCTCCAGCGGAGAATTTGCGGTGCTGATACAAAAACCCCTAATTTTTCATTTCTTAACAAATTGTGCATGTTATTCTCTTCAGCTGATAAAGTGACTTGAATACAGACCTCTAGTATATGCTATCATAAACTCACCCACTCCTCTGACTAGAGAGCCCACAAGAACCCTACCTGAACGTACTTTTCTATATGAGATAAGCCAATTAAACAGCAAAAAGATGTAAAGATTGCATACTTTCACGTACCATGTTCAGGCATCACAAAGTATTCCTGAAATTTACATTATATTTTGTTATTGCAAAGCACTGTACACCTTACTCTCTCAGATTATTCCCTTTGGGGATTGAGAAGTATGAAAACACTCCAATTTCAACAATCTTTGAGGTCTGAAGAGTCAAGAGATCAAGGTTAATAAATCTGAAATACTGGAAAAAATATTAAATAGGAATTTTTCCTTAGTTTCAAATGCTTAACAACTTGAGACTTAAAATGCAGCAAGTAATCTTGAAATGTGCATGCAGAGTGTAGGACTAACAGGTGAAACTTTCACTCAATGGGAGTAATTGATTTTGTCACTTAGTATCATTTTGTAAAGAGAATAACAGTAAAGCAGGAATGAGAGGGTCTGTAGGGATCAGGTTCTAAGTTGGAGAAAGGGAAGTGGGAGGGAGAAAAACACTTACTATTTTTTCTCGCACTGCTTCCACATGCTCGGTTCCTGGCAAAGGTGTTGTTTGAACAGGAATTCCTTCTTCCTGAGTTTTTTCAGCTTTCAAAACCTCTTGTGAAATCCCAGTTCTCAAATCCTCTTTCTTAACATCTTGCTCCTTAGCCTCCAGTCCCTTATAAGGTGCTTCAACTTCTACTTTCTGTTCAGCAACATGGTCTTTAATCTCAGCTGTAATTTCTTCCTTTTTGTCTTTTGGATGTGGTGTGCTCTTTTCTGGGAGCACAGTTTCTTTATCTTCTTCCAATGTGCTTAGGGGTATCTTTTGCTCTGCAGTTGTTGCAGGAATTTTATCTGCCGAAGGTGTCTTTGACAGTTTCCCTCGCTGAAGTTTTGTTTCTTCTTTTTGACCTTCCTCTTGGATTCTATCCACCGATGAAGTTTTCTTAATTTTTTCATGTTGAAGTTTTGTATCTTTCTGAATTCCATGTTGGATTTTATCAACTGAAGCTGCCTTTGGCAATTTTACCTCCTGAAGTTTTGTATCTTCCCTCTGAGCTGCAGGTTGGATTTTGTCAGCTGACAGTGCCTTTGCCATTTTCATCTGTTGGAGTTTTGGGTCTTCTTTCTGAATTCCCTGTAAAATTTTGTCAGCTGAGGGTATCTTTGCCAATTTTGCCTCTTGAAGTTTTACATCTTCCTTCTGAACTCTATGCAAAATTTTATCAGCTGAGGATGTTTTTGCCAGCTTTGCCTCTTGAAGTTTTTCATCCTCCTTCTGAACTTCCTGCAACACCCTGTCATAGGAGGCTGTCTTTGTCAATTTTGTTTGCTGAATCCTTGGGTCTTCCTTCTGAGAAGCATGCTGGATTTTATCAGCTGAGGGTGTCTTGACAAGTTTTCCCTGCTTAGGTTTTGCATCTTCCTTTTGAATTTCTTGCTGGATTTTATCAGCTGACAACGTTTTTTCCAATCTCCTCTGCTGAAGTTTTGGAGCTTCCTTCTGAACGTCTGGTTCTTCTTTTGGCTTTGCTGCTGCAGGAGTGGGCGGTGTGGAAGTCTTCTGAGGGGAATGTGAGACAGCAGGCACAGGCCGTTTCTGAGGAGGAGCAGGTGGTTTGGATGTTGGTTGTGAAGGGCCTGTTTTCAGAAGTGGCACCTTGCCCATATCTCCAAGTTGTCCTGACATTGCCCTTCGGGTCTGGCAGTTTAAGCACAGCCATTCCTGTACCTATGATACAACAAACATATGAAGTTACTTGTTTGAAAAAATAACAATAAAACTGTACAGTGTTTTCAGCTGATACAGTTGAATTCTTTCAATCTGAATGCTATGCATACTTGTAGGTTATTTCTTTTTTTCCTGCTCTTGCAGGAAGATCCATAGCACCATTCCAGAAATGGAGCATATCAGGTTCCAGAAAACCAAGATGAACAAATATAAAAAGGCACTGTAAAAACTAACAGCAACAACATTTTTCCAAAGTATTGATGACCTATATGTGCAAAATTTGCTTACATATTTCTAACATATATTTCTTTCTAAAGCCTCTGTAATCTATAATTTTGGTCCCTATAATTTTGCTAGCCTGAGAAAGAGGGGACCAACTGGCGCTCATGGCTCTCTATGTTTCTCTTAGGAAATCCCCTCTTGAGATTTTGTATAGGTATCTGTATAAATTCATTATGGGGGTAACTCAACAGGAAGATCACCTCTCTGCTCACTTAACTGCTAAATCTCTGCTGCACACTGGCTCCTTTTACTCTTGTTCCCGAAAAATCAGAAAAAGGACAAGTGCTTCTATCTGTGCAAAAGATCTTGCCAGTTGCCTAGCTACTACATGAGAGGAGTAATCACACTGTTTCCAGTGGGATTTAGTTTATAGCTCCTTTAAAATAGCACAAGAAAATTTTAAGCACAGAAAGTCATTGAAAGGAAAGAAAAAAACCAGTCTCTTCTGGATATTAGAATAGCTAATGAAGGTTTACTTCACTAGTGCAATATGAGCTTCACTGGTGGATAAGTGGTCTATACTGTACAATAAAATCTACATTTAAAAATAGTTCATCAGCAATTTTTATAAGTGGTATATAAATTACAAAAACACAGCTGATATGACAAAAATCTAAAGTAAGAATAGCTCCTATGGGCTAGCTACATGGAAATGGAACTAAGGAGAGGCTATTTAAGGTATAAAAGTTTTGATAATACATGCAAATTTTTGTTTCAGGCACAAACAAAGCAAGAATGTACGCATTATCATTCAGGTCATCAAACAATTGTCTTGTGTATTTATTTTTCTACTTTTATATAAATTGCCAAACCAGTGAGCACCCCAGTAATTGACACAAAAAATATTTAATAATAGTACCCGATAAAATTTTCCCAATAAATGCAGTTTATCAGTTGAATCAGCTGTCTCCCTTAACACTTACTATATCCTTTGCAAATCCAAACTGAATGTGGCTCTGTATCAGACTATGAAATATAATTTAGGCTTAGTTTTTCTGTTGAAAAAAGCATTTAAACATAATCCTCCAGGATCTATTATCCTCCTTTTTAGGAGTTAAAGTGTCCCAACTACATATAAATTTTTTTTTTTGGAAGCACTACTTAAGAAATACAAATAATTTTTTTTTAAATGAATGTGAAAAATATAACTCATTTTTCTCGCAAATATTTATTTTAGATGAGTTATCTGCAATTCTTACCATAGTTTCTTCTCTTTTCCTAGAAAACAGTATTGGAAGCCATAAATATGTTGTGTACCATACTTTATAAACTGAAAATAGAAGCAATGCTCCAGGAAACAAATTTGCCCCACAGATAAATCATGATATTACTATTAGAAGCCTGCAATGGACTAAACATAGTAGATAACATTTAGCATAAAAAGACTATTGAAAAAAAGATCCTATTTCATAGTAGCTTTGTTTTCTCATAAAGTTTTTGAAGATCAATATAAAAGAGTTGGCAAAATAATTATCATAGTTATTTTTTTGTAATTTATTGGAGGGCCAAAAAGATTTTAAACCCACAAAGAGGGGGCAGATCCTGCTTTATCTGTTCAGCCTGAAAAATGCTCATTTCCCAACGTAAGCAGAAATAATGCCATTATTATTTGTGCTAATACAGCTTCAGTCAGCACAGGGCATGAGAATAAGACAGTACTTAAACATATTAAGCTTCTCAGAATCTAGCCATAGCCATCTGTAATTAAATAAAACATAATGAAGTGGCTTCTGCCATGAAATAATCCATGGTCCAAAAAATTACTGCTATATAAATATTCTTTATGAGCATGTTAATTTATACTTTAAATTCATACGTTCTTTTCACAGCACCATTTGTTTGACCTATTTTATTTTTATTTCCTTATATCCACTTTCTAAGGTGTCTATGTTTGCTTCTATTCTATCTATATTTGGCTGTACATCTACACTTGGCTCTCCCAGCTCTGCTGTTAATGCAGATTCCATCCAGTGCCTCTCAGCTGCAGCCCACTTACTGCTCATACACTTGATCCTTCTCAGATGCATCATCACTTCCCTGTCCCTCATTTAAATCCTTCACAGACTCAGTTCTTTGAATGCTTATAAGAATTTCAGCAACTTTAGTAACAGTATTGTTACACACCCAACACAGTCACCCAGTCACTGTTTCCACTGCTTGCTGCCCCTATTTAGTGTCCTTTCCCTGGAGTAAATTTCTGCAACTCAAGGACTATGCTTAGTGCTGAGCACATTGTAGAACTCTAAAAAAGTAACATAAGAAAAATTAACATGAAGGAAGGAATTTGATGATTAGCAGATTGGGAAAATGCACTAAATTTTGTCAAAAGATGCAACTCCCAGACTTGCCTCTCTGCCATAATGAAGAATGTGAAAGTAGGGAAATAACCCGGAATTGTCCAGATATCCAGTGATTTAATGAACCTTGCCATTGGACTTTTTCTATATGTGCATTTATTTACCACTTTATTTTTCAGTGCTGCTGTATAAGCATTGCACGTACTACTCCCAAAGCTATGTGTTTCATATAATGGTTTTTCATTACCATGCAGATATTTGGTCACAAAAGAACATACAAAAATCATCTTATAGCACCAGGCCTCTAGCTCCTGATTCGCTGTCAGAATGGTTCTCTATAAAATCAAATTTTGTACCATGAAGTCATATGCCTCAGTCTTAGACTTGTCTTTTCCTCAGTTAACCTCATGCCCTGAATGCAAGCTTTTCCCTAAGGCTATCTCTTCAGTTAGCCTGTCAACCCAAATTTATTAGGACTTATGAAATGGACATCATCTTCTTTTAGCAGTCTTCACTAGATAAATCTTCTTAGTTCTTTACAGAATTCTTCACACCCTTTGGTTCCTGAATAGCTATTATGATTGGCACTACAAGTGATACAAGTGCTTTAATACCCTGAGTCCATGGCTCCCTCCCTGGTTTCAGCACCCCTTACAACCCACTATTGCTGGACAGAACAAAATAGCTCTGCTACAATGTTCTCCCCACTCAGTCTTGTAATAAACAAATGTCATTAAGAAAAGGGCATGCATCTAACATTCATTGTGAATGTCTGTTTTTCATCATCAAGCAAGAGCTCTGCCTTGCTTGTTACAGAATGGCCCTTTCTGCAAAAAAAAAAAAAGGAGTGAAAGAGCTCTTGAAAGGAGTGAAGGAACTCTCCTTCACTCTTTTTTTTTTTATTTTTGGAAAAAACTCTTGAAAAGCTCAGCTCAGAGTTTCAGGTGTCTGATTCAAGGCCTAGGCTGGTACAGCACAGCTCAGTTTGAGAAAAAGGCTGCTGAGACGGTATTTTAGAGAAAGCCAGGTGATGTAAGAAAATTAAAAAAAAAAAAAAAGAGTAAAACCACATAGTGTCACAGGGAGAAAAATTCAGGAAAAAATATACTGAATATACTGACATGAAGAGGTACAAAGCCAAAAGGAAGATACAGAGAAGGGTATGGTAACAACCCAGCAAGTGCAAAGGTTGGCTGGTATGTGCCAAGGAGGTGGAGAAGTTGATGCTTGCTGGCTGCCTGGTGACTGTCTGGCCAGCAGACACTACCCAAAGGCCTCACTGAGGTGGTGAGTTTGTTAATATTAACAACTCTTCATTGCTATCTATCTGCTGTGTATATTCATCCACAAATTGCTCTGTACTCCTCAAGTCTGTGCATCCTCCTTGCTGTGGCAGACGCTGCCTGAACAAAATGCAGAGAGGGAAGGCTACATTCCCACCCAGAATGGGAATGCTGGCCTCAGCATTTCTTTGGGATGTGTGATCTACAAACCCCAATCTCACACAGACTGAGGACTTAGATCTCCTACCTCTAGAAGAAATATTCAAATTGCCAGACCTACATATAAAAAAGTTACCACCTATGCTGCGTAAATTGATAGAGAAACATAAATATTCACAGCATGACCACAAAATTTGACTGTAGATGTGGCAGAAGAAAAAAAAAACCAAAAATAAAATACTAAAACCTCACATTTTCTCTATCCAAACAGTGTTAGGCAGGCAGGAGGTAACTGTCTAAATGAAGCCAGTTTGGCAGAGACAGGGTCCACAAGTGAAGCCTTTATGGCATCCAGAATTAGAAAAAAGGCAGAGAGGTTTTCACAGATACAGTGTCTGTGGAGGTCACAGGCAGTTTTCCAGGCTTATTCTCCTGAATTTACACATAAATTTTGTCTAAAATGTCACTTAGGAACTTAAACTTATTTTTGGATTCTACCCCAAGTGGAGAAATGATGTGCAAACAAATGCTTAGTCAGATGGCTGATTTTTGGAGAAAAGGTTGGGAAAACGTGGCTAATTTAACCTAGGGAAATGAATCTCACAAATATGACTTATATGGGATGAAAGGTATATTGGCTGCAAACCAAATGGGTATTAATGGTCCATGGACAAATTCAGCTTTAAAATTGGAACACCTTCCTTGCCAGTAGTGATTTGAAGTTCAGAGTATGATACAATAGGAGTGTGCTACAGAGAAACACAGTTAATTCCAATGTATGATGTGACTGCCAACAAAATCACTCAATGATTCATAAAATCCTACCAGTTTTAAAAACTGCATTTCTGCAATAGTAATCATGAGCAGAATGCATTAGATTGTTAGCATTAAATAGATTCACAGAATTTAGTTGACTTTAAAGATCAAGGTGTCTTTTAGCCACCAAAGAGAGATCACAGAAATCCCCAAAAACTGGTTCAGATGAATTTAAAGCATCACATTACAAAAACAACTGTAAAAACCCCTGCAGAATAAAGAAGTTTGTAAACAGGAGGAATGGATTACTTTTTCAGTTTAAGAATGTGGTTTTTTATTTGCTAAAGTTGCAACCAAGATGAGATTGTTATTTGAACAATGCAAAACAAAATACCATCTTTTATCTTTTACTCAAATATAGAGTTTCAGTATGTGATTGAGGAAGACTAAGTTATCTCAGCCTGTCATTATTGTTATTAATTGATACTAGTAATTGATATTATTATTACTAACTAATTGATATTAGCAATCACAACTATGAAATGAATTAAGTTTTCAATGATCTCTTTTTCTTCCACACCAAGTGATAAAGAAAGAGAGCTGTAAATATTGTAGCAGATTATCAGAAAAGTACAGAGGAATTGGTGTTTCTCCCACGTGTCAGGAATTACCTGCTCCTTCATTTAATAGGGTTGGGACTGCTGAATATTTCACTCAGTTATGGAGAGATGAAATACAGAGTATGCAAACACAAAGATGACCTACTTCTTCAAGTGATGACAATTCTGAAAAGTGTATACCCTTACCTTAATTCAAGATACATCTTAGCCCCTTCAGAAAAAGCTCAGTTTTTTTGTGTTTTTTCATCAATTGCTCTGTTGTATCAGAATTTTTATTTCAGCAATTAAATTTAATCGATAATGAGATTTTTATGTGTATAGTGTCTGTGTATACTTTAATTTCCCTTAGTTATTTAGCTGAAATCCCTTAGAGGCTTAGAATCATGCTGTCAAAGCACAAAAATGTATCCCTAGTGTATATACACACCATCACAGATGCAAACAAACCAAAACTGTGGAAAAATAACTGTTTTTTTATTGAGGGGGGGCAAAGATCACTGGATTTGTTTTTCCTCTGCGTCTAACTGCACTGTTAAAAAAGCAACATGTTTGTTGCTTTTTTTCATGCATCATTACAACAAGATGACTAAAAGCCCTCCTTTGTACTGGCAGTTTTAGCTGTGGGGGTGCTGCTGCCCAAAACAAAGGCATGATCCTTCCTCCTCAGTCTTACACAGAGAAACTCCCATCAAGCACTTCAGTACTCCTGGTGACCACTTCTTCTGTCACCATGGCAAAAACAACCCTAGTGAAGGAAAAAACAATAAAGTGGGTATGGACATAATTCAAGGGCCAACCTTTTGTTTATAAAACATTTAAGGTATTTTTGAATATTGATTTCTACAATGAAGTACACATGAAAATCAGCTTTCTGTCCTTACACATCAATGACTATACAACTGTCTTATTAAGCAATCTTCTAGTCTACAAAGTCCGTCTCAGAGGGGTTTCTGTATTATTTTTGCTTTCTCATTTCACTCACAAAAGCCACTCCAGACAGAGAATTTACTGGCAAGATAAAAAGATAATATTTAAACTCATAAACATATTTCAGTGTATATCTGACAATCAGAGTCAGATAAAAATTGTTGCAGCAACATTCTCTTTAACAGGTTCAGATATAAATTGTTGCAGCAACATTCTCTCTCATAGGTTCTTTTAAGGAAATTCCCAGTTAGATGACTAAGACAATTTCTGGTTGCTTGCATATGTGACAAATCACCATGCACGTTGTGCATTAATGAAGAGCAGCATGTGACCTCTATTAATGCTATTCTCAACTTGCTTTGACAGAATTGCAGTTCATAAAGATTTCTGTAGATCCTATAGACAAAGAAATCTAAGGTTGTGTTAGTATCTGAAGTCATAATTTTATGGTAAAAATACAGTTTTATTAAATAGTTATTTTATAAACCAGTTTAGTTACAGCTTTAAAAATGTTAGGTTATTGTAATCCTTCTTGGCTATACGCAGATGTTGAGCAGGCTCACTATGCTCCTTTGTATCTTCTATTACAACAGTCTCAAAGAATAACTGTTTTCTGTGCCTCCTAGCAGCTGAATCACTGTTTCCCACAAACTGGTCAGGAGAATACGTGAGTATTCCCATCCCACCATCGCTATTATTTGTTCTGAACTGACAAAATGTCTGGTGTCACAGATGGCACTAAAACAACAAACAACAGCATCCCCTGAAGAGTTTGTGGTCTATTCAATTCTGTGTTCAATGCTGACCTTTTACAGACAGTCTAGAGAAAATTGTTTTTGTGCAAAAACTAGATCCTAGCTATGGAACTTGGTTCTGTAGCAAAAAGGAGAACTGTTATTTTTATTACATCTCACAATATGTATTTAGTTATAAACTACAAATGCAATCTTTCCATCTGAACCTTAATGGACCATATATGCAAACACTTTAACCATTCTTTGTAAGAGCTTTTTATTTTGGTCATCCCCAACAGAAATACAGAGACAACTGATATACATAATTGCTCTTAAAAGCCATTTTGCATTTTGTTTGCTCTTGCAAATCAGATAATCCTAAACCTAACATGCAGTTCACCCCAAAAATATGCTTTGAAAAACCAAAAATCTCTGCTAAGACAGATTGAAATGTGAGTCTTTTGTTCCCATTTTACCTAATAATGCATTAATTTTTTAATGAATCTGTATGCTTAAGTGAAATGCTATTAATAGAGATGTAAATACTTAAAGAAAGTGATTTTTATTTTTTTTTTTAAGTCCTAGCTCCATCCAGTCCTATCTAACCTAAATTTTAAATACTTAACTGAGAACCTAAAATTATGACCCTGGCTACTCAGATTCGCTCAGCAGGCTATGGGATCTTCTCTCTAGATATGAGGAGTGTTGGTGGTTTGATTACTGTATCTATTCCTGATTAGGGAGAGAGCCTGCAGCAAACTGTGCTCCACATAGACCTCACCTCAAGGATCAATGTGAAATTTGCTCAGAGCCTACACTAAAGTCCAAAAATAAACCTTTCTTAAAATAGTAGCCTGAAGAAAAGACCTAAATCTGTAATCTGATACTTAAATAAATGGTCTGATATTCAAAAACTCTAAATACCTGAAGACAGTTCCACTGACTCTTTTCCACTTTTCAGCTTGTCTCTTCTGTTTGAATCTTTTTAATGAGAATCACGGTGTACATACCTGTTTTATCAGTTAATTTTACATGGCTTTATAATTTCCGTTTATTAGCAATGATTTACATATAATGTTTGTTTTCCATGTCATGTGAAAGATAACTGAACCCTTTAGGTCTCTGAAAAATCAGTGGGAAAGGCAAAGAAACAAGCAGACAAAAAATGGGGGATAATTCATTGTCAAAGAAACTCACTGTTCTCAATGAAGAGAACACAGGTCCAGCAGAAAGGGAAGGAAGGTCCCTGGCTTTGGAAAATTGCATTAATTATTAGCTACAGATACAGTAAGAAGTTTGCACGTCACCATTTCTGATACATTGGCAGCTGCCATGGCAGTAAAGAGAAAAAAGAAATAAACAAAGGGAATAGATATGACATCTGTGCAGAATGATCCTGGCTTTGTGTGATGTGAACATGTTGAGAAGCACACAGGCCTTCCAGCAGCTTCTTGAGCTCTTCCCAATGGACATTTCTCCTGAACACCTACAATGAGGAGGTGAGAACCATGCTGACCTCCCTGCCATGGGCAGCGTGCAGAGATGGCAGAGCAGCACAGCACAGAAACAGCCACTGCCTGGCCTTGCAACACATGGGCAGAATTACACTTTATCACCAGGTGTGGCCATTTCTGCTGGCAAGAGGCAAATTCCCAAGCCTTGAGACAACACAGTACAGAGTCTGGGGAAAGGCAAGGGGAGAGATGAGGTGTGGGTGCAAAAGAGAAAAAAACAGCTTTTTTTTTTCCCCCTTGGCTTCATCCTCCTTTGAGGTTGCTGCTGATCAGCTCTCAGGCAGATTGTGGTGGCACGTTTTAAGTGGCAATAATCTTTTCTGTATGTCCCGCTCATTGTTTTGACCTTGCACTTTCCTGCCTACAATTCTGCCTTTGTGCCGCCACACGACAGAAAATATTGGAAAGATTGTCTTCAAAAGGCATATGCCATTTAGTCAGCAGGAAAATCCTGTCAAAAACTGTAACTTGAAAAAGGTGAGCATGCTGTGTTCTCCCATAGTTTGGCAAATGTATACAAGAAGAACTAAAAATAAAATACTTTTCTTGGGAAACTTCAAACCAATATTCATTAAAAATTATTCTCAGTATTTTGTACAGAAACATGAGTGTAATCTGTTTAGAAGTATGACATACTGTGATGCTACTGTATGACTTAAAGCAAATGTTTTCTTGGTGTTTAATGTGCAAGTAAATCCTATATACTCCAGCAATCACACATAAGCTTGAGTTTACTTTCAAGAGACACCATAAAATTATGCAAAGAAAATACCAAATAATCTAAACCCATGTAAATCTGCCCAAAACAAAAGTACTGCTAACTGTCAATATAAATATTAAATACAAAAGCAAAAGACAGTTCTTAACTGCTAGGAAAAAACAAACAAACAAACAAAAA
>VWZV01013363.1:41229-117791 GCA_013397155.1 Irena cyanogastra
CAAAAAAAAAAAAAAACCCAAACCAAACCAAAAAAAAAAACCCACATGAAATGTGGGGACTTTATTTTTCTGTCTCATTAGTGTCAATAAATCTCTCCTAGCTCCTTGGAAGTAAGGGCAAGGCTTCCCCAAATGGAGTAGCAGTACTCCATTTCCCAATGAACTTGCAATGCAAGTAACAGATACATTATGCTTGAAAATTATTTGTTTTATCCCGCTAAAAATAAATTTTTCACAGGTCTCAAAATACACAGTACTACAAAGTGGGAAAAAAACCTGACACAGACAGTGAAAAACGAAGTGCCTCCAAAATTACCTCCTTGCATTCCTTAGTTGCACTTTCACTTCTTTTTGCTATCTTCAGAAGTAAAAATAATCCTCTCAAATTAACTAGTCAGCTCAGGTCTAATAATAATTGCACAATTACTTATACAGTTTAGGTGATTCAGAGTTTCTCCTCAATGAGAAGACAGAGGATCCCACCATACTCTTCAAAAATACTTCAGGGAAAGGGCAAATCCATAATTTTACACTCATATATGCATGAATGATACACAGACAGACATCCACACACATACAGATGTATGCAGCACACAGGAAGCCAAACAAACTTATAAACATAGAGTTTTATGTCCAGAAGGGGCCATTGTTCTCAACAGATTTGATGCTTTAATGCCAAAATCCTTCTAGGTTCACAAAGAGTTTTCCATTCTCAACCCTTCAGCATTTCTTAGAAAGATAACCAAATTCATGGAGGGAATTTCTCTAGCTTCAAAGATTATTGCTCCAATAATTTCTTTATCCATTGAATTTTTTACATGTTGGGTCTTAGATGGCATAAAAATACAAAAAAAAGAAGCTAGAGAAAATATGAATTTTAATTATACTTATGTTCTAAAGAATCATATTGAAACAGTAAAAATATAATCTCTAAAGGAAGTAATGCAAGACCAAGTTGCATGTGATACAAGCTCAGCATTTTTCCACACCATGTAGCTCAACTGTAAATAAAAGTTATACTCACAGTCCCTTCTGGCAAAAAGCATCACAGTTACTTTATCATGAAAATAGCTTTTGGTTTGAACTACAGAACACTCTACAACAATAATGCTAAAAATATAATAAATATGGCTCTACTGTGCAATAACACGTTTTCCATTTGCATTTTTGCTTACTTTTTATTATTGCTATTACTATTAATATACATAATGTATTCATACTTAATAGTTTTATACCTTGTCAGGTTTGACAAACCTTATTCTTGTGGTTAATATTTGTATCATTCTTACAATGACAGCAGAAACTGCACGGAAGCTTAACTTTTATCTTGAAAGCATGGCCTGTCTTGAAGCATGTTTTAAAAGGGTATTTGATGATAAAGTGTCCTTAGTAAAACTTTTAGATAAATTGAAAATTGTTGAAGAGTTTTTGAAATATTTTAAAATACTTTTAATATAAGGAGTTACTGAGTTCTAAAGTTAACTGCTCTTTTTATTCTGTCATTTCAGAAGCACACAGTTCTCTTACTTTACTTCTAAACCCAAAATACTAACATCTGTCACAAAAACAAACAAAAATTTTAATTCTCCAAACCTTGGACTGAATTCTATATTTTTAGCCCTTATTAAAAAAATGAAAATGGTGAAAAATAACCCTTAACATAAATAACAAATAAACAAATATGAGCAACATTCATTTGAAGTTTTATGTTGTCAAATGTGTTGCTGTTATTCAAAATAGAATGATCTTATTTTCTCATTAAAAGTCAATTTTCAAGTCTTAATTAATTTTGAAGCATTTGCTCAATCCTTGAAACATTCTTTTAGAGAACCTGTTTATATCATAAATAACATGATCTAATCCTCAGTCTTCCAGGATGAGTGATACTAATGTCAGCTTCTAATTAATTTAATTGTATGTTCTCTTATAAGTCAAGAACAAACATCTGGAGATAAAAATGACAGACAAGTCAATAGCTCTCAGTGGTTTGATGAAAAGTGAAAAAACCCAAAAAACACAAAATAAAATAAACTCTCAAAAAAGCCCACCCCAAACCCCAAAACTCTCTCCTTATCTTTGTTCTCTGGGCTATGAAAGCCCACACATGGCCAAGAGAATCCTGATGATTAAAGTGAGATAAGGGTCTCACCCAGGCAGCACCTCCATTTTTCTGTGTAACAATCCTCAGCAAAAATGTTACAACCACATTTATTGTTCTTTTATTCATCTTCAGAGACACATCCACATTTTTCTGCTACTCACGAACTCTCCGCTCACCACAGGATACTCCTATAAGGAATGGTCTTAAACCAATGAAATAGCATTTTACCAAAAAAAAAAAAATCATCCTAAATCATGGATGGATTTTGTTGGTGATCTCTAAATCTCCTTATTTTCCTAAAATTATCACAATTTCCACCAAAAAAAATCCCCAAAAAGAATGAAGAAAACCAAACCAACAAACCAGCCAACCAATCAAAAAAATCCCCCAAACCAAAAAGCTACAACAGCCTTTTGGTAAAACTCTTCAAAATAATTTTTTAGTTCTTGATTTTGTGGCACCTGAAAAATTTAGCCACTTCATTCTCGCCTTAGTTCATAATTTATAAAACCAGGATATAATTTGGTTTTTTTTCTTCTAAAGAAAGACATCTTTAGAATAGAAACTTACCCATAGTTTTATGAAACTATATAACTTAAATTAGGAATTTGCATTTACATTCTATTTTTAATCATATATATCATGTAAGCCAATTAAAAAAAAACAAGAAACTTTTGGTAAAATATGCATCTGTCTGAGTAAAAACAAAAAAAAACCAAATTATATTATAATTTGATAGAATTTTAAATAACCTCAGAAAGCAAGAGCCTTTGTCAACATGGATTACGGAGAGCTGCAGATATAAAAGCATGAAGAGTGTATTACAGAGATCATAACTGCAGATGTATGGCCCAGAGAATTCAAATTGCATCCTAAAACACAACAGAAATTATCACATCTGTATTATAGTCCATGTAATCAATTCCCAAGCTTTTGACACCAGAATAATATCCAGTCTGCTTGTAAAATGAACCATTTATGGAGCACTCTTTAAAAAACATCTCTAGGCAATGAAGTGGAAAGTTCACATCTGTCTTCAAGGGCAGATCTGGAAGCAGCTTCCAGTGTGCAGAAGTGAATTTTTTTGTACATCAAAGCAGTTAAATCTATGTCCTGCAATCATCTGCATTTAATACAAACCCAGTACTTCAGAAATAATCTTTTTGCTTTAAAGATGGAACTTGGATGCAATCATTTTAATTATTCTGCAAAAACAACTAAGCAGGTTTTTTTTTTTTTCTGAAACATCTTGAGTTTCTACTGCCATGTTTTCAGATATGATGTAATATAAATTCAAAATTGTTTAAAAAAATTAATTGCAACGAAAAAGTGTTTATATTAAGCTGGCAACTGGAAAAAAAAAAGTGCAAATACTAATTCAGCTGACTGTTCATTCCATAGTGATGTTTGGGAAGTGAAATCATACCCAAAATGCCTACCTAGATTCATAAAATTCACCATCTTAAGAGATCTTATTGTTGATTGAACATTTACCTCTGTAACCAATCTGACAGATCCATTTTATCTTGCTGCATTCATTTATCAAGAGTTTCCTTCAATCTCCCTGATTATGCTACATTGGCACTTGGAAAAAACATTATCCTTTAATGCTTCATCAGCTACTTCTCCATCATATTTAAAAATGTACATTACAACTATAATGTATTATAGTAAGTGTGTAGCTCACTCAGACAGTACCAGCTCTTTCCAGTTCTGTCTTTCTAATAGAGTATTTGCCAATAAATTCTTCATGGGACATTGCATCTTACAGAACTAATTTGTAGATGGTGCATAATATTACCAAAACATTCCCTAGAAATGACTTATGGGAAGAATATTGCTGACAATAATCATTAATGAATTTAATTGACAATGTTAATCGTGGAAGTAGGAAAACAAAGCCGTATCTGCAACAAAATTGAGTATTTTATGACAAAAGTTTATCTAAGAAATTGTAGAATAAACTGTGCTGAACACATGAAGACAGAGAAGAAGTAAGCCTGGTTTTGTCTGGTTTTACGTAAAAGCACTCCCTGAATTAAATCAACAAACCATATGAACTAATTTAAAAAGCAGACACACAAATAAAAGTAGGAAATGGTTTAACAGATTAACAAAAATTGAAAAAAACAGCAAAAGTCAATAATTGCAAAAGTTGTGGAAAATAGACTGCACCACAGTGCAAGGAGTGACATGATGAATGCTCACAAACAGGCATCACAAAAAGGAAACTCAGCTGCTGGAGGAAGAAGCACAGCAAAACCCAGAGGACTCGGGGGCTACAAGTTTACAAAAAACACATTTTACTCTCATTCCATCAATAATGATCCTTCTCAGAAAAAAACCAATGATTTAAAAAAGAGGAAATGAGTGCTGCTCTATTTATCATGGTTTGGTAACCACTTTGTGTTATATAACAGCACTAAGTATGGTAAAAACACACTTAAATAAAAATGCTTCCCTGTACGACCAGCTAATCTGCCCTTAGAGCTTCCTCTCTAAAACCTGATGAAGTCTCTAGGAATCTGTATGTTTCCTAGTTTGATTTGAAAATCATGTCATTGTTGATCTACTGTAAAAGGATTCTGTCTGCAAAAGCAAGGCTTGAAAAATTATCAGGGAATCACAGGAGCCCAAATATAACTTTTAAGAGCTTATTTTATTATGAATCTCTTTTAATCAATATGCCAGAAAGTGAAACCTTTTTGTCAAAAGGACTACCCAGAACGTGTATGCTTGATAAGAGTCTTTTGTGCCACCAATTAGGAAATTAGCTCACCAAGTTTCCAGAATTTCTGGAGATTAGAAAGTATGTCATACTCAATCTTAATAAAAAAACCTATAATTAGATAAAAGACATAAATGAAGTTCTAGAAATTATTAAAAGTCATATTAGACATAATGCAGCATTTCAGACTCAAGCTCCTTTTCTTAAATCCCACTCATTAATGTGAATGCAGTTTATATTTGCTGCCCCAAACCACCCACAACTCTCTTCAAGCTGACCCAGATTGATTCTACTTGGTTTCAACTCTCCATGTTTAGCTGGAAAGTGTCATAATCTTACAGGTTTTTTAAAATTATGAAAGGCATCAAATATTTCTAAAATGTCTTGTGAAAAAACTGCATGACCACATCATATTTTTATTATCTGTGCATAGTTTTAATGAGCCACTTAGAAACAGATAAGGGAACAAAAAAAAAACATGTGAAATGAGCAGACTAAAAGAACCTAGAAAATGCTATTTGAGGGCAACAGAAAGATCACATTTTAGGAAGCTCAGAGAAGTGGTGCATATTTTGTGCTACTTTCTGTTCTCATTACAGCTTGATGATTTTCACAAAAAAAAAAAATTAGTTCATGATACTTTTTTGTTCTCATTACAATCTATGTGACAAGAAGACATTATGAATTTGCCATTTTCTATTCCTTTTACAATCATTTTTACAGGAATAAATAGTACTGGCATTCATGGCTGAGAGTTTATCTCTCTGAGCACAGATCCACTAGACAGGTAAGCAGTATCTGATTTTATTCTCACATTTACCTGGTGAGATTTACAAGTGTCCTCTGTAAAAACTGAGACCTTTGCCAATTTATGCAAATTTCATGCCAGATATAAGTAAACATGAGGCTAATCAGATGCAAAAAACCCCCATCGAGTTTGGTGCAACAACAGGTGAGGTGCAAATATTTATATTTAAATATTATATAAATGTATTTAAATATTTATATATTTTCTTTAGCTTTTCTGTCTGATCTAGGCTATTTATTTGAAGATCAGTTTCTAGAGACCTGTGTTATGTTTTCTAAAATATCACTCCTTTTTCAGACTCCACCATTTGTTTTTCTGTCTTACACAGATGATGACAAGCTGCATTTCAACAGTTTGCTCAGGATGTCAGAGTCCTGCTCAGACCTTAATTCACAATGCTCATAAGAAAAAGCATTACAGCATTCTGTGGAATAGTCAAAGTGTATTTGGAGAATTTATGATTTATTTTAGACTGTTTAGTGATCCAGACACAAGCCCAGCAACTGATCTTTGGTTTAGCATCTGTATTTCCTTTTGCTCCCTGCTCACATTAATTTCGAGGAAATTAAATTTTATATTTGTAGAAAAGGACATATCCCAAAAGTTTGATGATAAATATTAGAAACTTCTGCTTTCTATGGTATTCCAGAAAAATGGCAGAAAAAATTTATAGATCATTTCTCATCTATGAATAGGACTCATCTATGAGAATGTGGCCATTCTAAATATCAGGGTTATAGAAAGAACTTGTACAAACTCCAGTTAGCTTTCTAAAAGTGTTGGAATACAATTATTATTGCAGCCCTGTAAAAGATTTCTGGATGATAAACACTCTCCAGTCTTGATGTGATAAAGAGCATTTGTTGACTTAGGCAATGCACATCTAGAAGAGATGCACAAGGCTGACTACTGTAACATTCAAAAACTGCTCATGTGCTTCAACACACATCAATAATTGCCATTCGAAAAAAAAAAAAGCAAATAAATCCCAACAGGTAACTTGAGATTGTATCTTTTCCATAAAACACTTGTGAGCTCTTAAAAGATTCATTGTGATTTAAGGTAGGTCTGTTGAAGTTCATCCTAAACAGATGACTTAAAATTAAGATATAAAATATTTTTAAGGTAATCAAATTTTTCCTGTGCAGAACCTCTGAAAAAAATAAGATTATCTGAACTGCAGAAGGATTAACTATTCTTTGAATATAGCAGACTTTAACTAAAGTTAATCATATCTGTTTAGCCCACAGTGGCTAAAGAGAATATTTGACATGCTTTGTGTGGGAATATGTATGTTTGTTTACCTGCAAATTTGAAGTTTCTAAGTGTGTAGTCTAGTAGTATTCACCACCCAACCTTGACAGAAAAATGAAATATTCTAATTTAATACCTGGACTCACCATAATCTTAATTGGAATCCACTCAATTTTGTAATTAATTAATTTGGCAGATCACGCTTTAGTACTTAAAAAAGATGATGGAAAAAATAATTTGAAAGTGCTAGAAGGACAACTTTTGAAGGCTGCTTAGCCTCTCTTCTGAAAAATACAAAAAAGAACAAAGAAGCACAGAACTGTAACTCTCTCTCCCCCTCTTCAAGTGTACAAACACCATCTGAGATAAAGGAGAATGGATGTCAGTGGGACATTAACCTCACCTGACCTGAAATACCTGACAATATACCTGAGCTACCCACAACTAACTTTACAGGGTATGAAAGAAGAATGCTTCTCACAAACACAAGTCTTATTTAACTGTCTTAAAATTTAATGCAACACAGACCGAAAACATTTTAAGAGAGCAAATTAGATGCTAAATCTGTACCCTGCTTACCCATTACAGCATTTCCTCTCAGGGTATGACTTGTGCTGTTTTGGGTCATCAGTCTCCCTAATGCCAGGGCCCCATGGCCACAGCTTCAAACAAATAGGTTGATGTTTGTTCTCTAAAACTGAGTTCAAGTGGCACAGCAGAGCTCGTGCCTGTAAGTCTTTGCTAGCCCTTTCCCCTAAAAGCAATTTAGCCCAAAGCAGAATGACTCCATCCAGACTGGCTGTGGTAGTATTTTGCAAGTTATTATGCAAATTGTGACCATCAACTCACCTGCATTATCATAAGTTGTTATGTGCTAAAAACATTCCAGCAAACATGCTGATCAACACTACAAGCAGTTTCAGTCCATAACTTGTTCCACAACTCATGATTAGTTTACTAATAGTTTATATTGCTTATGGTCTCATTATATCCATTGTGTTGGACAAGAACATAATTTCAACACAGCAGTAACACTCTTTTTTTGCACTATTCCATTAAATATTTCAATGTATTCAGGAGAAATCTATGTTTTAAAAGAGACTAAAGGGAATTGTTATATCTGATCAGCTTAGGCATTGTTGCTGAAAATAAAAACAAATTCTTCCTTCTAACTAAGAACAGAGTTTAATCCTAAATGAACACTATAAATGAATTCACTCATATTTAATTTGATACAAATTAATGATTACCTCTAAAATAGTGTAGCATAGATTACTTGCATTATAGATCAACTCTTAAAAGAATGTAGTTTGGTCATTGCTACAATTTGCAAGTTGGTACTTAATTGTAAATTCTTATACTTCCATGTTGTTCGGTCCTGTTTAATTCTGCAATTTACTCTTATGAACAACTTTTTGCAATTAATTAAAATCTAATTTCATGTCTGTGGAGCTTTTCCATTATTTTCTGACTCCATTTCCATACAAGAGCTGAAAGTAAATGAGAATTTTTATTAAGTTCATTATTTTAAACATCTGTACTGAAAAGGATCAGAATATTGCAATTGGGTCTTACTATAATAACCACTACTTGAAATCAGGATTCAGATTTTGTGGACTTAATCTGTCTCTAGCATATGTAAATTTAAACCACATTCAGGAATATAAGAATATTTTGAGAGAAGTACCAAATGAAAGAGACGAACCATGTTTGTCTAGACAGAAATTTTATTTTATTTTATTTTTATTCACTCTTCTAGGATAGCAACCTTTTTGACAACATGCTGTTTTGTCAGGTTAGTTATGGCTCATTGAAATGAAGTTCACTGGAGAAGTTCAGAAGTCACTGAAGAGCAGAGACTCAAATGTATTTTTTTAACAGAATTGATTCTGACTGAAGGTAGAATTTAAATCAGCTTTACAAGTATACTCAGAGACACAGAGGCATCAGCTTGTATTTTATATGGCTTTACAAGAGATATAACTATGGTCATAAGTCATACTTAAAAAATGAGTTAAAAACTATAATAAAAATGGCCAAATTTACTATTCTACATTATCATGTTCCCTTGTAGGGCATACATTTTAGAGTATATCACTGTTTTTGTCTAAGTAGAACAATAAATGCTGAAAACATTTGAATATTTACCTTTGTTAATCTGTCTGCAAACAACAACGTGAATTCCCATTACAAATCAGAACTAGTATGTTCTCATAGCACAAAACCTGCAGAATCCAGCAACACTCACAGCACTGATAATCTAAGGTGTATCAGGATAAACAGAAAGTGTGATCAGGCTTCTTTGAAAACAGTTTGCACAGTGCATGGTGTCTTAGTGAGAGAGTGCACTGAGTTTTTTACGTCTGACAAACCACAAAATGCAATTTCCCAGTAATTCACAGGAACAGAACACTTAGCTTCAACAGGAAACACTCCAAAGAAATAACTGGATTCTAGGGAGAGGTTAAGATTTAGCATCTCCTTTGTTATTGTTCAGACAAGTTAAGATTTTGCTTTTTTTTACCCCTGTAGAAAGTGACTGTCAGGAGCAGGATTTCGCTGTTTTAGCCATCTGCTGATATGCTTTTAATGAAGCCTGACAGAGTCATTCACACATATTTCTTGCTGTTGAGATAGGGTCAGAGGAAATCACTTCAGACTACAGAAATTTCTTGTTCACTTCTGCAAAAGGTAAATTAAATCTAAGGTTTCTTTGAGGTACACCAGGACTGGAATCACTGCTCTATTCATGGAGATGCATAGGGCTTGAGCCACTCTGTGATGTGTTCCCACCTGGATCATTTAAGTGTTATATCATAAAATATTTACTCATTGACATGAACAGTAATCTAAATGGGTAAAAAAATGAGTATGATAAACACGTCTCTAGCTCCTATGGTCTGAAAGAGACAAAACAGTCTGTGTGATACATTTTTACTGTCACCACTTCCTCTAAATGATCAAGAAATGACTACATATTAATGCAGCCTTAGCTATCAAAGAGCTACACTGATATTTTTGAATATAAATAGAATTCTAAACTAATTTTTATGATGTTATATATGAAAATTATAATCCTTAAAAAATTAAATTAATCTACCTCAGACTTTGTGGAAATTTGAAGAATAAACCTTCACTTGAATCAGGTAGAGATTAAATATGAAATTGTCCCTTCTAAAGAATTCCAGAATATCCAACCTGGGAATATTTCGTAAAAGTCCAAAGTTTCAGGTAGTAAAGGTTTCTTACCCAGTTTCAAATGAATCTTTCTCCAATGTTTTTGTCATGTCTAAAGTTTGAAATATTTCTTTTTCCCATTAAGTAATTTTTATAACTACTGCCCAAGTGTAATCTTACTTTCTTGTTTAGCCAGCATTCAGAAAATATTAACTCATTTCCACTCTAGAGGACTTACTTGATGTTTATTTAAGCATTTAATTTAATTCAGCAACATTTCCCTTAAAGTCTTCACGGTCTCTCTCTCACTGACATGCACAGAGAGAAGGAAGAATAAAACAGCGAGAGGAAAAGATAAGTGCACTAAGAACTTCCATTTCCAGAAGGGTGTTATGAAAGGCACTGATTAATCTTATGTGTTCTGAAGTGACAGCCAATGTGCAAAGAACTGATTACTTAACACTGATAGAAACTGTCAACCAACAGGACACTCAAGGAATATTTTTGTGGGGCTCAGAGATTAACTGACAAACTACTGCATAGGGACAGTAAATGTGTATGTTCACGTAAAGAAACAGGTTTTTTGTTGGTTTTTTTTCTTGTTTTGTTTTTTTTTTTGGGTTTTGGGTTTTTTGTTTGTTTGTTTGTTTGTCTTTGTTTTTTTGTTGTTGTTGTTATTGAAACTCTGTTTTGAGTGATACTTTTCAGGGAAAATACTTAGAAATAAATAATGATAATGTAATTTCTTCATATTGCCAGAATATGAAAAAGCCACATATGTAGAAGTGCAAGACACCACCTTCTACTGAGAAGTCTTTTCACTTAAAAAAATGCATTAACACTCCAAAACACAAAAAAGGAGCTGGAAGATATGAGCCAGTATCTACAGAAAACCTGTGCCTTCTGTATTGGAAACAAGCAAGAAAAGAATGCTACTCTAACATGCTTTAAATGGTATCAGGTACTTATGTTTAGTCACCTCAACCCTACTCTAGAGTTCTCAGTTCACGTTAGCAAGAGCTCACACTGAAGTGTATTCCTAGTGGTGCCTCCCTAGGATACCCAATTCCCTCTCTAGGCTCCATCAGGTGGTTTGATTGGATTTTCACTTACTCTAATAGGAGGATGGATACCTATTTGTAGTCCACTAAATTTAAAGATAGTAATCTTTATCTGAATCCCACCCAGTCTCAGTGAGCACCACGAACAGAATAGGAAAACTCAGAATTTGATCTAAAATCCTTGCCATTTCTTCATTGAACTTAGTATTAAAAACGTACATCTACTACAGTACAAGTTGTGACTCCAAATTCTTTTTAAGATGTTAAATGAAAATCTTAATAATGCTTAGTTAAAAGGTTCAAATATAATTCAAAATAAGAACAAACAAACCCCAGCAGTGATCCCACAAACAATGACAGAAAATAAGTGAATAGAAAATAAGATCTAAAATGCAATCTCACAGGTCTTATTATTCTTTGGTGTAAAAAGTAGTTACATTTCTACCTCACCTTCTGTTTATGAAGCAGTAGTGAAAAACTTGTTAGAAAGATCCTAAGTTATAGAAGAAAACTCCTATAAATATTTATATACAAGGATTCCCACACATCAGTGAGCACAATCATGATATGGTGCTTAATGAAGAAGTTCTCATTAGATAAGCTCATGTAACTACCAGCATGTGCACTTGCGGCCCACTGCAGTACAAATTAAAACAGAATAGTTCCTTGTGATTACACTACTTCTACCAATGTTCAGCTAAATGCATTTTAATACAAAGTAAGGATAAGATGAGACTATTGTTATAAGCAATGAAGTATACTGCTTGCTGAACTTCGCTTCCAGTGTAGCCACACCACATGACTAAATGTCCATTCCCGTTCTGACTGAATTTTAAAACGTGTCACAGTCATATTTAGTCACATTTGTAACCAAGTTGTCTTATCATCAGTTAATGCTGTTATGATGACATAAGCTAACTCATTAAAAGGGCATACTAATTCTTTGCAGTCATTTAACACTGGATATTCAATATAGAATCACAGAAATGTTCAAGTTGAAAAATACCTTTAAGGTCATGGAATCCAATTGTTAAACCAGCAGTGCCAAGTCCACCACTAAATTATGTGCTGAAATGTCACCTCTAAACATCTTTTCAATACCTCCAGGCATGGTGACTCCAATAGTTCCCTGGACAGCCTGTTCCAATGCATGACATCCCTTTTGGTGAAGGAATTTTTCCTGACATCCAATCTGAACCTTCACTAGTGCAACTTGAGGCTGTTTCTTGTTATTTTATCACTTGCCACTTGGGAGAAGAGACCAACTCCCATTTCACTAAACCTCCTTTCAAGGAGTTGTAGAAAGTGATAAGTTTCCTCTTGAGCCTCCTTTTCTCCAGGTTAAACATCTCCAGATCCCTCAACTGTTCCTCAGACATTTGCTCCAGACCATTCCCCAGCTCTGTTCCCTTCTCTGAACTCTCTCCAGCACCTCAATGTCTTTCTTGTAGTGAGGGGCCCAGAACTGACCCCAGAATCTGAGGTGTGACCTCACCAATGCCGAGCACATGGGGACAATCACTGCCCTACTCCTGCTGGCCACGCTGTTGCTGATACAGCCAGGATGCCACTGGCCTTCTTGGCCACCTGGGCACACACTGGCTTGTGTTCAGATAGGTCTCAACCAGTATGCCCAAGTCTTTTTCCACCAGGCCACTTTCCAGTCACTCACCTCCAAGCCTGGAATATTGCATGAAGTTCTTGTCACCCAAGGGCAGGACCTGGCACTTCAACTTGTTAAACCTCAATATCACATCAATCCAGCTTTTCCAGATCCCTCCAGAGCCTTCCTACTCACCAGCATATCAATATTCCCATCCATCTTAATGTCATCTATGAATTTACAGAGGGAGCACTCACCAAGCAGGGTGGGTACTCAAGTACATGGACAGGTACCACAGCTCAGCTGATCTTTGGTTTGTCAAGCTGCTACAATTCAACTCACATCTGATCATGTGTTTGAGCACATTTTAGAACTTACCCTAAAATAACTTAATCCTTTATCAAGAAAATAGTTTAAATAAACTGATCAAGTAAAGGAATTAGCCAAGAGAAAAACTAAAATCAAATATGAGAAATGTGGTATAATACATCAAAACCGCTGTTCTGTGATGAAATTGTAATCAAACAACTCCATGGTGATGATCAAGACTTAGTTATCAAGCTTCTTGAGGTATATACGTCTTAATTAAGATAGCTACTGAGCCTAGGTGACTTAGTAATCTTTATCTGAATCCCACCCAGCCTCAGTGAGCACCAGGAACACAATGGGAAAACTCAGAATTTGAGACAAAATCCTTGCCATTTCTTTATTGAACTTTGTATTAAAAATGTACATCTACTATAGTACAAGTTGTAACTATTTCAAATTATTTTTAAGATGTTAAATCATAACAATACTAACTTTCTTGAACCAATAGACTTACTGGCTGATATTATGAGCCATAAAACTGTTTTCCGAACAACAGCAAGATGATTCTGTATTTGGAAAAGGATGTGATCTCATGAAACATATGTGTTGCAATTAACTTTTTCAACATGTACAAGCAACAGAAAGGTCCATTTTGTACTTATACAGGGGTTTTTTTGGCATTTCAGCATCAACAGATGTCATGAGGTGAGGAAGCATGTGGCATCGATGTGGCAATCCTATCTCAGAGCAGAGATAGCCTGCAGAAGAGCTTTTGTAAATGTCTAAACCCACACTCCCTTGGCACCTCTTATCTAGTGTAATGGTCTGACCAACTTCTAAGTAGGAATCGTGCCATGATAACAGATGGATAAAAGTGTAGGCAGCAATAGGAGCATGTACCAGCATCTAGTATATTTACTGAGACTTGGAAAACCTATCCAGGAATGACTCAAGTGACTGAAATAAAAGTCTATGGTCAGAATGGTTTGCCAATGGCAATTCAGCTCTTGCCTCAGTTAACATTTCAAAGTACATATATTCTGCCCTTTCTAACTTAGGGATAACACAGTAGGAAAATAGGCTTTACAGTAAATATAAATCATGTTTTCAGTCTTATCTGACTTGAGGGTGTTGCTTTCTGCTGGCAGGTCTGGGACTGTTGCTGTAGCTACCCCACACAAGATTGGGACAGCCTTGGAGATCTTTATTTACAAGACTCCTTAGGGCGAGTAGTGCTGTTTTATCAGCACTTTAGTCATCACAGTAATTGCTGAGCTGGCCCCTACTGTGCTGCAGATGAGGAAGGAAGGTTGCTATTTTCAGAATTCTCTGAAGAGGTATTTGTGCCCTTTGACAAAGTGGTTTTCCACCCCATTACGTAAAAGCTTTTCAGACTAGCAGGAGGAAGCCTCTAATAGCTCTTGAGAGACACAACTGGCTGGTTTGTCAATAGGGTAAAGGGTTTTCTACTCAGATTTTCACAGCCTGGTTACAGGAAACTGCTACAGAAAATTTTCCTGACTCTTGCATCCAAGGTTTCAACATTAAATCAAATAGGACTGTATCAAGACAAAGATCAATCGATTAAGCCAAAAAGAGCCCATGCAAAAAAAGCTCCTCAGCAGTGCCCGCTCTGAGGGCAGGCAGCCGTGAGGTTATCTCTGCACAGGGAAAGTGCTTGCTTTTTTCCTGCCAAATGCAGATCACTATTCCATCATATGAAGATACCAGCTTCCTGGTCTCCTTCCAAAGTTATCAGTCTGACAGCAGTATATGAAAAAACAGAATGAAATCTGCCCTCAAAATAAGACTCGAAGAAATTAAATTTGTGTGTACCTCAGCATATAGTGCAGCTGAAATTCAGTTTCTAATAAACCTTAACCAGAACTCTACAGCAATATAAAATGGAGTGACATGGGACAGAGGAAGGAAGAGCAAAGAGTTATGAAAACTCTCGTACCAAGTAATGCTTTCAAAAAGCATACAGGACATTTATTAAACAAACTTGCCTTCCAGAAAGCTTTCATGACACAGCACAGGCTCACCAATTCTTGTAACAATAAAGATATGACACATGACATGATACAACCAAATAACATATTTTAGTGTCAAGTCTACAATGCCCTCCCGCAAACTTGAAAAAAGCTCCTGTCTTCTAGTACTAAGGAAAAAAAAAAAAAGGTTTATATAGCTCCTGTCTGTTAGTACTTAAATGAGAGACTTCATTTAAATGAGACTGTAATACCTTCTATGATCTAAAGCTCGCTTCTCTGACATGGGGTAATACACACATAAGATAAACAGAATATATGCATAGTATTTATTATCTATAAATGGAAATCAGTTGTTTTCAAAATAATATTAGAATCATATTTTTGATGCTTTTCCAATGGTAAGACTGATTTAATTTGAAGAAGAATGTAATACTGATGATGCATGCGTTAGGTTAACAGTTGGACTTGATCTTAAGGGTCTCTTCCAACCTAAATAATTATGTGAGTCTATAACATTTTCCCATATAAAAGTAATCACCACATTAAGTTATATTACTTAAGAATATTATAATTCAGATCCCATAAGGAGCACTACCACTACCTGTGAAGTATCATTATAAGTGAACACATCATTTTAGAAACACAGACACTTGACACCAGGTGATAAACCAGGTATCAAGCCTTGCACCTTTAGAAAAGCTACATATTTACTAGAGATTGGAAAAGAGTGAGACTGGGACCAGAGGGAGGACCTGTGTGAAAATTAAGAATGCCTCTGCTTCTCAGGGCATTTCAAAGAATCACAAAATATTTTTAGTCCAGAGGGATCCACAAGAATCATTGAGTCCAGCTCTTAAGTGATCCCATACAGGGATCAAACCCGCAGCCTTACTTGGCAAATTCAGGTTGATTTAACAGAAGTTCCTTTACTCTATGGAAAGTTCCAGAGGGTACAGATTCACCAAGTGTGTCTGCCATGGAGAGCAGTTTGCTATGTTCAGGTATTTGGTCTGTGTCTGCAGGATAATAGCCCTCACCAAGCATTACAAGCCCATCTGTTAGCTGGAAAACTGCTGCGAGATCCAGTCCTCACATTAGGGTGTGTACAAAGGGTGATTTGGCAGGGAAGGACTGCAACAAGGTTGTGTGGCATACAGGGCACTGGGTCCTGAGAGAGCTGCTGGTGCAGTGAAATACATGCAGAAGTGGTGACTTGGGAGTTTCTTACAATGCAGGACTGTTTAGGAAAAGGCATTCTGTTACTTAAACAAAGCAATATATTGGTAAAATCAACGAAGTCTTGAAATGCTCCTTTCTTTCTAGTTATTACAGCATAGAATATAAAATTCAAAACCAAGCAAATTTGTTTTGAGTACAATATGTTGGTCTAATGCCAACAAGAAAAAAACCTTTTCAAATTCTGGCATTGTTTCACTTTCCTAACTCCGGGATTCTTCCCTAGATGTTTAATCTGATAATGGCTCAATAAATTATTTCTTCCATTCACCTGACGACAGCTTCAGAAAGCTATTGCCTGTGTCCTGAAAGGATTTATTGATTTGGTATTTTTATTTTTTGATATTTTGATATTTTTATTTTTTTTTTGTTTTGATTGATATAACCTGGAAAAATCCAGCAGAAACTCCGACCTTTTCTTTTTTCCATTCTGTTTACATGCAGTAACACATATGGCTGTTCTGCCATAGTAGGTAGTGCTCATACATATGGAAAACATGAGGAACAGTGCTGGTTCCTGGGAATTTTGCCTTGTGTTCTAAGCACAAGAAAAGGGATGCACGTGTCTCAGGATATATACTTCTACCTTTTCTTGATCTTATCTTAAGCAGAAGTAAATTTATTGCAGAGGTCCAGAGCAGGTCGCAAGGGAGTTTTTATCTCTTCCAAGAGAGATACCTGGTCATGGTTAGTAAGTCTCTCTCCTAATGAACTCTTGTTGCATTCTCTAGATTCTGGAACACAGATTAGGTTGATGCATTAAAACCAAATCCATTTGATTCTTAAGGATCCATTCAGCACCCTGAAGAATAGGGCAGGCATAGGTTATGTCATCAGTAGGAAACAATTTGAAAATTTTGATTCATATGTTCTAGACACTTAATCATTCACTGACTACATTGTCACAGTCACAGGATCATGAGAGATGGAAGTTAATCTAGATCACCTAGTCTGGACAAGGTTTTCCAGACATTTATCATTCATGTTCTTCACAGAGCTTCAGCTCACACAAAGGTGAGACACCTGGCCATTAGACAATTGCTAAAACAAACATCGTGCTGGCCTTCACTGTCCCATGAGTCCCAAACCTACAGCCTTTCACTGGTTATGGCAAACCAAGTATTTCCTGGGCCATAAGACATAGCTCTCTTCTGCTTCTGTTCTGAAATGATCATAAATGTAATTACTTGGAAATTGAAAGAAAAATTGCTCTAACATTTATTCTATCCAGCAAATACGTTTTTATAAAGGTCTCTCATTGAGCTGCTTTGTAGTAACTCAGTCATCTCCCAAGGATGCATAGGATGAAGCACGTCTCCATGCTGGATCTGTGAAGAGATGGAGGGAGATAGAGAGCTCTGGAGTGACCAAATATGGGTGTTCAATACTATCACAAATAGTGGGCTGTAAAAATTTCAGTTTTGAAGAAAAAATGGGCTGACCCAGATTGTAGTCTCTCTCTCCTTCCTAAACATGTCACTGACTGGATGTAAAGAAAGGCATTTCTTGGGCCAAGACAGAGGTTGTAGGTTTGAGCTCCTATCTGTATGCATGAATGTAGATTATTTATGCAGCTGAAGCTGACTCTTTCTGCTTACTGTGTCCTTCTGCCCACATCACCCCTTACATGACATCGTAAAAGGCCAGTAGACCTCTACCATGGTCCCTCAGGATCACAAGAGAATCTGCTGTGTGACACACTACCCATTCCAAGCTACAGAGCAGGGACACCAGCTAACACCCTTGGTCACACATTCTCCTCCTGCTTTCCAGCTTGTGAGGAACCAACCTCATTATCCCCTTTCACTGCCACACAACCTGCTCTAGGAATTGAGTGCACGTGTCAAGCTCTAACTTCAATCATCCTTTCACAGATGTTTCTCAGTCAGATGGGGATAAATGGTTGAGATACTTTAAAAACTAAACCTAGGCTCTAAATAAATCCAAGTATTAGCACAGGCTTCTAATTCATTTCCAGCAGTATAATAAACATACACATAACCTCTGAAGTCTTGTACTAGATGCCTCAGGAATGCAGCAAGTATTACTTCTGATTTAAATCGGGCATGTTGCAAACACAGGTTTTGGAGGGAAGAAAATGTGCCACATTTTGTGAAAAGGGAGTGACTGGGATTGTTTCACAAGAACTCTCTACTTAATTTTAAAACAAAGACTGCTGTTAAATGTGAATATATGCTAATCCTTAGCTGAGGGAAAAAGGAAATAACTTTCATTATCTGTGATGATACAGGATACATTCTATTGACTTGTTCATATATTTATAGGCTATTTCTTAGCTATTCAATATTCATTGCCTGCAATGTTCCCACCAGAATGGATACAGACATGAAGTTCAATGTTCCAGTGATAATTTTTCAGGAAGGAGTACTTTCTATCCATGGAAAAAAAAAGAAGAAGAAAATTTGATAAATTAAATAAAATGGCTATGAGATTGCAGATCACTGGAATAGGTCATTACATTATTTTTCCATATTATGAGAAAAATAACCCACACACACAAAAAGGGAACTATGAAGGAAAAGAAATAATAAATCCAACAACACACAGTATCAGATCATCTTATTAACTTGAAAAGTTAAGCTTGAAGAAACTCAGTAGAATCTGTAGTTGCATTGCCTATGAACCACTTGGTTACAGCTGACAATTGTAATAAAGCAAGAAACTATACAATCATAAAATAATATAATGGTTTATGTTGGGAAAGACCTTTTAAGATCATGAAGTCCAACTGGTAATCTGGCACCAGTGTCAAGTCATCAGGGAGACCTCTAAATTTTTGTTGGTTTATGTTTGGCTCTTTCCTGACAGCAGATGGGATTAAGATCACTTTGCTCCTCTGACTTTGATTTGCTTGTAAGAGGCAATTTCTGTATCCTAAAACTTAGCCTTTTGGATACTGAAGCATATGCCACACTGCCCACAAGACATAATTAATCTAAAATACACACAGCTCCTAATCAGTGTTCTCTTAGTCTTTCACTAGACAGAAATCATTATTGGATATTACATAGAATTTTGAGAAAAATACTGCTTCTGAAGAGGGCCAGATGTTCTTTTCTACAGCTACTGCTTCAGTTTCACTGCATACAAATACCACACACTCCCAAGGAAACAGTTTAAAACCTAGTAAAGAAGGGCTAGAAAAATACATATGGTATATATGTCAGAGGTAAATGGAAGAGATAAAAACTCCCTTGTGACCTGCTCTGGACCTTTGCAATAAATTTACTTCTGCTTAAGTTAAGATCTAGAAAAGGTAGAAGTATATATTCTTACACACACACATCCCTTATTTTGTGCTTAGAATACAAAGCAAAATTCCCAGGAACCAGCACTGTTCCTCATGTTTTCCATATGTATGAGCACTACCTAGTATGGCAGAACAGCCCTAAACAGAATGGAAAAAAGAAAAGTTTCTGCTGGATTTTTCCAGGTTCTATCAATAAAAACAAACAAATAAAAATATCATTGTGTATACCAAATTAATAAATCTATGCATAGACATAGAAACACATATATATACTTACATATACATGCATCAGCACCTACACATAGATTTATAATTTCTTAACCACAATAGGGAATATAAATTAAGGATAACATTAAATACATTTGTATATATTTCTTGAATCACAATAGCATGAGGACAATTTGCCTTTGTAGCTAAGCAAATGCAAACTTAGAGAAGCACTTCTTGAACTATTAGCTTTCACAAATAATTACCCCAAGTGGTTTCCACAATAGGAAGCCCTCTCAATTCTTTTGAGTCTTGTGTGGCTTTGTCAGAGCTGAAATTGCCGCCGTGTTCAGAAGTTTCTAAGGTCTGAGATTTTCTTATTTCATTTTAAAGAAGAAAGTGATAAAGCCCTGAATGCCACTTGTATTTTTTCCACACCTGCATAAATCTGCTTTTGTCTTTCATTCTACAGTATGTAACACGACAGGGGAGCTGTGAACAAAGAAATCAGCTGGGCTTCTATCACAGTCTAAATCGAGATACTTGACTGGACTGCAAACTAACTGTTCATATTCTGAAAATGTGATGCTTTGTGGTTTCCTGTTTACTTCAAAGAATTTCCTGTAAAATTTATTATCTCAAGTTAAATGTTATTTCAGTGCATTTATCAGATGTATTCACCTAAAATGCATTAGAATGTTACACTAGTCAGTGCTTGTATCTTTTCATATTTTGGCTCAAAATTTGCAGACAGATGTGTAATCTGTAGTGGATCCACTCATAATCTTTACAGTGAAGTGGTTTTCAGCAGTTCTGAAACCTCTGAATTTAACATTTTGCACTCGTCCTGCTAGTCCTATGATTTTTTCTAAAAAAATCATTAAATTTATGATTTAAAATTCATAAAATTTATGAAAATCTAAAAATCAATAAAACTTATGCACTGTGTCATCTAGTGCTGACAATATTCAGCCATTGCCTTCAGCTGATCCTACCCAAAATTTAATTTTCCCTCTCTGCTACAAACGGTCCCTTTTAATTCTAAATAGTATTCACATACTAGCTCTAATTCAAACTCAAAACCTAGCCACTGTCATCAATGCAGAGCTAAATCTTTAAATTCAAATCATGCTTCACAGAAAGAGGATCCTCTATGACTTTTAAGGCAGGATGAAAAACCTTTTGAGCCTAATCCAACCCCTCACAGCTCAAAAATTTCCTTAAAAAAGAGTGCTAAAATAATTAGGTAAGGAAATTTGATAGCCTTCCAAACCCTATTTTCCCACTATTTGAATATATTTGCAAACAGGTGTAAATTTTTCCTAAATACAGAAAATGCCTCTTACTATCTTTTCCTATAGCAATAGATGGATTTCTCCAGAATGGTCTTCCACATTTTGGATGACAGCTATCATAACTCCCTAAATCTTCTGTATTTTTGAGCAATGAAGCCTAATTTTTTTTTTCCCTCAGGCCATTTTTGTTATTTACAACTGCACTATCTTTCAGTGGTCTATACCATTCTTAAAGCAGATTTGCTCAAAAGAGGGACACAAAATTCTAGCTGAGATCTTAATAGCAGTGAATGCAGATGTAATAACAGCCTTCTTATAAAGTGTCTGTTAATCTAGGAAAGAGATGTGTCTCCTTTGAAACCACACCACACTGTTAATTTACATGGAACTCATGTACCTTGCAGCCTCAGATACCGTTCTGCCTTACTGATGGAGGAGGTTTTTTGTCATGCATTTGTGATATTTCTTCCTACTAAAAGTAGTTTTGTTCTTGTCTTTACTAGACTATCTTGTTGGTTTTAGACAGAACATTTTTATCTGTATCAGGAATTCTAACTATGCTCTTCACAGCATTTGCAATTCTTCTTAGCCTTACTCCATCTGCAGTTTCATACCTGTACCCTCTCTACCAAGGTCAGTAAGAAGAATACTGGGATCCACTGGAAGTATCCCTCCCTAAGAATGATGCTGCTGCTTCTTCAGTCCTGTGGGATT
Source organism: Irena cyanogastra (assembly GCA_013397155.1). Lineage (NCBI taxonomy): Eukaryota > Metazoa > Chordata > Aves > Passeriformes > Irenidae > Irena > Irena cyanogastra. The sequence continues at coordinate 62,988 of VWZV01013363.1, forward strand.
TTCCCTGTCCTCCCCAGAGTCTCTCAATAGCCACGTATAAGTCAAAAACTGTTTTGGATGGATCTTTAAGTACTCTCATCAGATGTTTCACTATCATCCACTAAATGGAAATATTCATATTTTCCTAATTGTCTCTGTTTGCCATACTTATACAAGGAACAAGGAGAATTAATGTGCCACAGATTGCTCAATGTATGTTAGGCAACAATGAAATAACTTTTAAGCCATTAAAAGCCAATGCAACCTAAAATAATTTAATCACAAAGGTCTGCAATTCCGTGTGACTCCATTTCTGAGGCTTCCATGAAGGCTGATGATCTTTATTCCCCACTCCTTCCCCAATCATTATAAGCTTCTTGATCATGGTCTTTGGTTTCACCTGTACTTCTCTGGCAAAAATACCAGCACAAAAAAGCCTCTGCCTTCTCATCCATTTACTCAAAATTTTCTGAAAATAGACGTGAACTTGACTAAGGAACTAACATGGCAAAAAATCAAATATTTCTCAGGCTTATCTTTTATTAGGATTGAGGGAACTTTCTCATCTCATGGACACACAAATAGTTTGACAGTACAATTCAAAGAGTGGATATGGGACAGGAATGAGTAAGTAAATCACTGTAAATAACTCTCTCATCAAACACAAACCCCTTCCTTTGCTTAGCAGTCCAGTATTTAAAACAGGATATTTAAATGAACTGGAACTGATTACGCCAGGCTTCCTTCAGAGACAGTGCAGAAAACCAGGCATTTCTAACTCACCAATTTTATCAGTGGAAAAAGGCATTCACATAGAAGGTTTAACAATCATATCTTTAAAAGTACCTATTTCTTTCCATTTATGTCATGATTCACCTGACAAAAAGTGGTTTTGCAGTAGGCATGTTCATGGGAGTTAGCAAAGGCACTTTGTGATTCTGCCTATAACCTTAAAAAACATGGCATTTGTATGCATGTAGTTCTAGAACTTTCCTAAGTTTATATGTTTTTCTTCATTGTTTTGAGGCTTTTAACTGTTTTCTGAAGTTCTGTACTACTAAAACTGTCTTTTGTTACTTCAGTTCCTGGTTATTATTTCAAAACCTCACAAATTTATTCCATTATTCAGTTATTAACAGTGCTTTAACTGAACAATTTACTATTTATATAATCAAATTTGTGCCAAACTACTGCATTTAAACATAAGGCATTTAAGATAATTAAAGTCCATGCATTCGGTATGGTTCAATTCACTGGCCTCAATGACTTTTCAACTAATAGATTTCAGTGCATATGAATTTAAGGAAAAAATTGTGCCTAAATCAGAGATCAGAGCACTCATTTTCAATTTGAAATTATTCCAAAAGCCTTTTCCTAGCTACAGAAACAAATCCAACTTTTAAGATTATACCCAGGCCCACAGACAGGATAAAATATTATGGCCTTTTTCCCCCTCATTAAAAAAATATTATTCATGTTTTTAATCAATAAGAAAATCCTGTTAGTTGCTATTCTTGTAAGTCTTAGAAAATAGAAACATAGCAACAGCAGAGCTGTAAAAAAATAAAATCAGTTAATTAATGTCCTTTAAAAATCTAAATTTCCTGCAAGGAAATTTTAAACTACACTGCTTTAATTAGGAATACAAAAAAATCCAAGTTAACTTATTTCTGTCCACTTAAGTGTATTTCATTTCATATTACTTTTTCAGTCAGAGCCTGCCTTAGCAAGAGCTGAAGATAAAAAATTCAGTTTCATGATGCTTGCAATTACGTTCCATCTCTTTGTCCCATATTGTGGAAATACAACATTGATATAAGTGTAATTCTTCACGCAACATAATTTTTTTATTATTTTTATTCTTTTATGTCAACAGCTTTATTTTTAGTTTAACTTGCCTCCAAGTTGTCACACTTGATGTAATGCAGTCTCTAGGATGAATTCTAACTAGTTCAGATGCCTCCTTCCTAACCTCAATGAGCTGGTCCCATGGGATGCTCTTCCTTCATAATGCCAGTGCTCAGCACAGCTTCTCCTGAAAATCCCACTCCATGTTCCTTACAGGAAATATATTCCATGGGGAGATCATAATATAGAGCTAATCTCCAAACTCTTAGGAACTTCTTTGACAAGGTCAGATGAAAGCTGAGCATAAAAGGAAAGCGCTGATAATCTGAGACAGGATTTGGGGACCAAGTCATCTTTGTCTCTAGTCTCTCTAGTTCATACTAATGATTGTGTGAGTTTCTGGTTTTACAATACATCTATTCTTTGGTACAAACAGCACCCATACTAACTTCCCTTATCCATCCCAGCATACCTCACCATGAAAAGTACCCAGGAAGTCTGAGATCCTCCTCTCTTTCCTCTAAGAATTTCAACACAGTAGAATAACTGCGGCATCACACAAAATTGATTAATCAGTTTTCAGTGTTATTCCTGTACTACATACTTAAATTACTTTTCCATGTAGTGCATATACTTTTCTATGTTCAGTACTTTACCATTTCATCACCTGTAAGACATAGCACAGCATGTTGCTTTGAGTAAAATGCATACTAGAGAGGAGATTAATAAATGTTACAGAGAAATCAGGGCTGGTTTTGTTCTTTTTTTATAACTATCTGTTGGAATGGTGTACACTTCACGTCCAAAAGAACACTCACTCCCATAAAAATCAAGGTTTTTCTAGTTAGTCTTAATGCATCTAATGAAAGAAGAGGAATTTTCCAGAATCTAATAAATATAAATAAATCATGTTCTTTTTCACTAATTCATCATGTTTTCCTGCGGGGAGGGAAAAGGTGAACTTTATGAATCTGAGCCTTAGATTCTGAGTTTCTAGATTTCGGAAAATGACATGAAAGTTACCTAGGTATCAATATATTTTATCTATCCTAATCTCATTGAAACACATCCATTCAATGCCTTAAATACTTTCAGAAACAGAAGCTGGAATAAATTTTATTTCCCCTTGGGATAGGTAATAGAAAAATATATGAAGGCAGCATATTTTAAAGCTGAGGGTTTGAGTTATATTGCACAAATACATTATTGCCAGAAAAGGACTAAGGAAAACAAACAGGAACAAGGAAATACATCTACATTTTGTGTTTATATGCTTATGAACACTGCAGGAACTCACAGGTAGCAGCTAATTGGAAAGCAACATGATGTTTTCATAAACTGCAATCAGAATAAATAGAATTTTTAAAGCAGCAACTTCCCTGTGCCATTCCTGGCTCACAAGACTTTTATTAAGGATAATTTTCTCTTGGGTGATGAAGCCCAGACAAAGACTGATAGATCAAGGGTCCCTTTTCAGTGAAGGAGCTTGCTGAATGTTTCTAAAGCATCATCTGTGTCATGATTTTTCAAAAGTTTACGAATGGAGCAGATTTGTCAAACGTGCTTAAATTGCCCATAATGAAACAGACACAAGATTTGTTGCTTACTCTAACCACTTCCAGACCTCTGTGAGGGAAAGGCAAAAGCAAGAGTATCTATGAACAAGACCATAAGTAAATACAGATAAACAGGGTCCAATTAAAGAGAAAACAAAATATTAATACTCTAATATGGATTTTAGGAAAGCTTTTACATTTGCATTAATAAAAACTACTGCAGAGAAACAAAAATGTATTTCTTAAATAACTAAAAAGATATTAAATAATATACATATTTTGGAATCCAAGTTTAAAGTGATATAAATAAAAGCTGCTGGTCTGTGAATAACAGAATCTCTTTATTTCATGATAACAATAAAGGAACATGAGAAAGTAAAAAAAATAGGGATCCATCTGTCTAACAGCTTTTGTATTTTGGATAAACAGAAATTATCAATATTCTGATTTTATTCTGGGTTCACTCCTCATTTGCAGTTGGCAAATCATTTTGGCTGATGTATAGAAAAAGCTGAAGCAGATTTTAGAATATTTATTTTTTCAGCGGTGGGAATGAACAACGCTGTGTTGTGTGTACCAATGGCTCTCAGATTTTTTACACTAATACTTTAATCACTAAACATGTTCTGTCAATAACCTTATATCTCTCTGTCGAATTTAAACACAGTGCAAACAATGCAAAGAAGGGAACAGGTACAGCTCCAAAGACCTCTCTGTCACCAATGTCTCTAGGTGCAGACTGGAAGCTTTGGTTCAGAGGTGGAGCTGTGCAGAACTTCATCCTCTAAGGACCAGCTGGGGGAGGGAATCACTCACTACCTGCCACTGCTCTGCACAAAACTGCACAAGCTACAGCACTGCTCCTGCCTGCCTGAGACTGGAAGATCTGACCAATGTGGTTTGTTTATATCTGTTTGCTCAAAGTTTGGCTTACTGTCATTTTCTGAGAGGGATGGTGCTACGATCATATTGTTCCACATTATGAATCATAGATAAGCATACCATTTATTTTCCTGCTGTTCATATCTGGTTTGTTTCATGACTAGGCAGAAAAAAGACATTTACAGGCATACTTCTGTAGAGACTGGAGGACACATCAGGGAAAAATGCTACATGTTCACACACTAAAACTCATCACCAGCTTATTGGGCAGCAGTCCAATAAGTGCACCATAGGATTCAGCTTTACATCCTTTTTAATATTCTATATGGAACAATAAAATAGCAAGACTTTTTGTGGTCTAGCAAAATTACAATTATATTCAGAAAATGTTTATGTCCTCCATGATGCAGAAGAAGAGAAACTAATTGTCTCCCACATCTGGAAAACATAGACGTTTCCAATATATTGTGATGAAGCTTTGAAAGGTACCTGTAATATCTTACAGATAAAATATTTGCTACCACTTTTTGCTTGTTTTCTTTTACAGTCTTTGCCACATGGAGGTTATGTGTGACTAAAGTGAGACTCAATCTCCATGGAATGATGGTAAACACTTGTGATAGCCCTTAGACAGCTGATAGTAAGAAGTACTGTGCATGTCTCAGCTGTAAAGAGACTTCTGTACAGCTGACGGAGACCCATGTCTGCCTGGCATTGCTAGAAGAGACACCAGCTCTGTGGGAGATAGAGAGAAACAAAGAGCTCTGGATTATTTCAGCAAATGAGTTCAGGGTAAGATCACATGTACATGACTGCTATGTCAATACACATTTTCATACGCTGCATCCCTTCTCTTTAAATTTTATCTTTGGAGAGGCTGACTTGTGCCAGAGTGTTTACAGGTCACAGCTCCCAACACTAAGAGTTGTGGGGCAGTCAAACTAATTCAGGTGTACAGGACTATTGTATGCCCAAAGTTTTCCCCTGATATGGCCCACTGTAAGAAATGGAAGTTCTGGAGAGTTAGAGAAGGAATAAGTTGCTAAGGAGTTTTGCCTGTCTGGGCTGCCACTGCTGACAGATGGCTGAAGGTTTTCTGAAATACTGAGTCACATCTGCCAGCTCAATTATCTGCACATAATTTGTGTCTCCAAAGAACTTCAAAAATCACACTAAGTTTTTGTTGGGAGACCCTCATCAATAGAGTCCAGAAAGAAAATCAGTTTTTACAGGATGGCAGGTATCCATCCTAAAATGGGTTAAAGAGTTTCCCAAAGTTTTCTGACCTGTGTTAACTAGATCTTTGGCTATACCACAAACTTAGAGATCTTTCCCATGTGTGTGTGAAACAGAGTTATTTTTAGGTGAACATTCTAAACTGACATCTAACATTGCACATCTGAATCTAGAGATTGAACTAGATCTCATCCTATGCACCACTCTGGTAAGATCACAATAAGGAAATGATGCACCTAACCAGTATTTTGGTTCTGCAGAAATTGTCCTGCTTTCTGCTGTTAAAAAAAAAAAGAAGTTAAAAAACCCAAAACAAACAATCAAAAAAAACCCCCAAAATGAAATAACAACAACAAAAAAAACAAACAACAAAAAAACCCAAACAAAAAAAAACTCAGCGAAGTATTGTATTTTAATGCCTAATGAGAATCAGAAAATTTGAGTAATAAAAGCAAAAAAAAGTATTCAAAATAAAAAGCTCTCTAAAACAAATTTTCCAAAGTAGCAGGTGGAAGAATGCTGTCAGGTTATTTCTTCCTTGTTAATATTGCTAGTCACAAAGTGGAAAAAAAGGAGAAATGGAATCATGAATCCATGAATACAATAAATTGCAAGGTGTTATAGAACATTTTTCTTAGATCAGCACTTATGATGAAGAACAGCATCAATGACCATTGCTCAGATTTCAAACAGGAAATCTGAGCAGACCCACCGACCTGGGTTAACTGACCTAGCTAAGAACATGGCATAAATTACTGGCAAAAGTGGAATACAAACATTCCACTTTTGGTTCAGCTCTTCAATGAACAAGGTTACTATCCAGGATCCTCTGACTAAGTTCAATGCTGACCCTTCCTGAAGCAAGACCTCAGCTGGGGGAAATAACTGAAAAAAGGAGAAAATGCTAAATGTATGAAGGTCAACGGAAGGCTGAACAGAAGCTTTCATTTTTATTTGGGAAATGTCTTAACACAGAACAGAAGTCAAAAATATAATGAAATTTTCTTCATAATACTTGCCTAACAATGATGAATTTAGTCCCTTTCATTTTCAAATTGCTTTGCAAGCATTAACTAACAAGCAAAACATGAAGATCAGCCTTTTAAGTAACAATCATGGAATGAAAATAAAACAAAAAAACACAAAGAAAATGACAGCTTTTTCGGGAGTTATCACATCTGAAAATAGAGGTGATCTTTAAGTACAAAACTGCCTAAGGATTACAAATTTCCACATATCAGTGATCAAACATTTTGCTCTACTGGATCATAGCAGTTACTGGGAAAATATGGAGAGAAGAGTTTTCACATGCAGTTCATATGTATTCTAAAAGGTGTTGTGACTGCTCGTTCCCTACTTCCTTAGTAACATTTAGTCACATTAATTTATCATGCAATTGGTTTAGTACAGATTGTCAGCTACTTAGAGGAAACAGGAATTTTACAGGTGACTGATACGCTATTTAAAAATTATATAAAATCAAAAGGTCTAGAAGACCATAAAAAAATTACATGATAATCTATCATAATCTATTGAAATCTCTATTTTAATGTATATTCACAAAGCCGAAAGAGAAAACACACCCACAAGGAAGCAAGAGGTTGCAGCCATATTTTATATATAGAAAAGCAAATATTTTCATACAAATAAACATTAAATCGAACATTGTAGCAAAAGAAATATTAAAATATATTTGAAATGGATTTTTAAATTAAATATTTTAGCCAAAATGCTACAGAAACAAGTTTTATAATTTCTTTTTTTAGTGAAAAAGAATGACCTATTATTACATTTTATTGATAAGACCTTTCAGTGTCCTCCAATCTCAATTACATCCTTCTTTGCTAATGAAAATTTGAAATAAAACATAGTTTATGACAACTACAGACCAGAATTGTTACTACCATCATGCTTTCATCACATAATACAAGAATTTAAAAGTAGTTTCAAATTCATTATCCACATGTTGGTACTGTTGGTATGATCTTGGTGCTCCAATACAAGCTATATTATAATATACATTATGTTCACACAATCAATGAGTAATTTTTTTGTATTATCGTCTCTGCCACTTCACTAAAATTCTACAAGCTTATCAGTTTTTTGACATGGTTTAATTTGATTGTTTTCCCATTTTAGCAACTGATTGGAACATTGTGGATACAGAACTGTGGATCAGAATTTATTGTGCCAAAACTATATTGAAAAATGCTCATTAAGAAATGGACTGCTTTTCTGACTTGCCTCTAAAATTACTTCACCTCCACTCTACTTTTAGTAATCATTTTGGTGCCCACTTTAAGCACATGAAACCTGAGTTTCTTGGGTTTAAGTCTGATACACATTACAATTTGGCACTGTCTCACTTGGCTGACCTGTTAGCTTCTTATCTAGCTTCTTACCCAGCTCTATCTCTGAAAATGGTTTGTAGGAAAATGAAAATAAATTTAAATAAAACTACTTCAAAAATGTTGCCATACTAAGATGAAGTTTTAAAGTGTTGTAGTTCTGGCAGTTTAAAAGAGAGACAAAGAAGGACTCAAGTGCTAAGAAATAAATAATCAGACCTTGGTGGCACTTCTTTTTAGGTCAGTAAAATCAGTCCTAGCTCCATAAACACCATGTCCTTCAGTTGCAGATATTACACAGCCAAAATGTGGGCAGTAACTCATAAAGCACAAAAACATCTGAGTTATTGCCTGTATAATCCTGCATTTATGATTTAATAGAATTCTACAAAGTAAATGGATCCCTGTTGCTATTCCAGGATGAGTAGAGCAAAGAGCAGAATGGACAAGAGGCAATGGCCACAAGTTTAAGTGCAGGAATTTCCATTTAATTATAAGCAAAAATCTTTTTACTGTGAGTGTTGTTGAACACTGGCACAAGTTGCCCAGAGAAGTTGTGGAGTCTCTTGGAGCTATTCAAAACCTTGGAGGTATTCAAAACCCAGAGTAACCTTCTTTAGAGATGTTGCTTCAGCAGAAGGATTGGACAAGATGACTCTCAGAGAGCCCTTCCAGCCTCAACAACTCTGAGATTCTGTGTGAGAAGGTGTTTAACAAAAAAAAAAAACAAGACTCTGAGTCTAGCAGTCTCTTCTGCAATAAATGCTGGGATTTTTTCCAACATAGGTGAATATGGGGAATTCAAGAGAAGCACTCACAAAAAATTAATTACTTACAGGCATTAATTTTTGGCAGGATGAAAATAGGTTTGGGACTTCTAGAAGGATATTGAAAGTGAGATATTGACTAATAAAATAACTTCTCTCAAGATAACCTGCAATGCCAAAAATGGAACAAATTAATAAGAAAACCATTCTGCAAAAAGCAATTGTTCCCTTGTAACAGTGTAAATCAAAAATAACTTCAGACAAATCAGGTAAGATATACAAATGTGAAACTAGGTTAGTGTCAAGTATCTTTCTGCAGCGCACAGTTTCTCATCGCCACCCAATTCAGCGCCGAATGTATCATGTGGATTCTTCAAAACTCTGGAAGAGTAACTTATCTCTAACAAAATGATACTCAGGCAGTGGTATCAGCTCAGGTAGCTGGTTTCCTGCATGTGCAGTCCAGCTAAAAGGGAGAAGACCAAGTGCCTGCCCCTAAAGACAGGATGCTCCAAGAACCAGCCTTACAGCAACCTTCTGTAGAGAGGGGTAAGGGATCACTGATGCTGAGTGACAGGAAGATAAAGTTCTTCTGCTGTTGTAGTTTACTGCTCAGAGGTGCCTGTCCCTTTTGCTAGATGGGAAATGAGAATTGACTGGAGATTCCACATTACATGACTGACTCAGTCCACAGGTCAGTAATTTGGGCAGGATTAAAGAAATACCTGTATTCATAAAGCACTGGGAGAAAACAGAGAACTCAGCTGTGTACTCTACAAAATATGCTTCATGTTTCTATGCAGACTTCAGTTTAGCTCTCAGTTATTTAGCACATGGAAGTCTTAAAAAAACCCCATGGTGCAAATAACAGCCACGGGAACACTGAAAAGCTGAGGGCTACATTACATAAAAGGTGGCTATAACATGAAACAGCAGGTCCCTATGTCACTCAAGTACTTTTAATGACTTATATCTTGAGATTTTTAGACACCTGGACTCTTTCTCTGCTTGTGGAATTATAAGTGACCCAAAGCATAGAGGCATGTGTGCCTCTCTTGACAAGGACCAAAAATTCCATCTGTGAAGAATTCACAGGAAAATGTCAGGTTATCCACGGCTGAGCAAATGCATGTGCCAAGACAAAGATCATGTATTGTCAGTCTTTCTGGTGTTCCCATACCACCTCCCTACCCTCCCCAACTCTTTGCAAGATATATTTGTCATGAATTGGCAGCAAATTAATTTTCTTAGATTACAGGATTGACCAAAACTCATTGTATCAGCTAGCCTTACCAAATACAGCAGTTTGGATAAACTAAAATTTAATTTTGAAAGGTCTTGCTAATATAAATGGACTGAGGCTTACACCTAGCACATGAAGCCACTGGTGAACTACTTTTCATTGTTCCTCACACACAATTTGCAGGTGAGATGTGGGAGCATGACAAGCAACTTCGAAGTGCTAAAAATACAACAGCTTGGCAGAACTGACAGGTTCCATGCTGGAATCCATGATTTAATAAAATAGCTTGCACTTCCTTGTAGTAACGTTCCAAGGGGAATAGAGTGCTATAATACAAATCCATTTCTCATATAGTCAATATCACTCCCTACCAAGAACATTTCTTCTTTCAAGCTGACATCTTCTGTATTTGGGAACATCAAAAGCGACAGCAGAAAACATTTGCAAGACTGCATTTCCTCAATAAGCTTTCTACAGACCTTATTCTGAAGCACAACACGTCTGCATAAATCTCGTCTGATTTAACTCAACAGCCTGTTTTGCAGTTCTGCTGGTTTAAATGTGTGACTCATTCAGCAGCAACAGAACAGTTCAGATCCTACCAAAATGAGAATCAACAGAGTCAAAATTTATATCTTTGTTTCTTTTCTGTTTCTTTTTTTAAAAATTTTATTTTTATTTTTACCACTGCAAAACTAAAAGGCACTCTTCGTGTCAAATCTGTCTTTGCATTCCTCATCTCCCACCCTGCCAAAAAGTAGTATTTCCTTGAGGCTGGGATCAACTTTAGGTATGACAGTTAATCAAGACAGCAATAAAGAGGATTAATGTAATTTCTGTCACAGAGGTGAAGTTATCTTGGATCATGGACATCTGGGTAAACCTCAGCTTCTGCACAAACTTTCTAAACAAGTTAGAAGCTCTATCGAAGCTCCAGAGGCTTTGACCATATCAAATTAAGGAGAGCTAGAAGTACCTTCAGGCACAGAAATTCAACACTTAATGCCATTTAATGTTAGACAGACCACCAGCCTTGGTTTCTTACCATGTAAACAGCACTATCCCAAGCAATCGCCAACGAGCAGACTGTGGGAATTTGCCTGGGCCAGGTATGGATGTGACCACTGTACTCTATTGGGTGAAACAGCTCTGTTCCAGGGCAGTGTATCATTTTCTGCAAGCAGGTCTCAGCACCCTCTGGAGATACTAAAATCACCTGTATAAATGTAGATGAAGAATTGACTCTTAACTTATTCTTAACCTTGTAGTAGTGAGGACTTCTCACCTTCAAGTAGTGAGGACTTCTGGCATAGAAGATGGGCTGTGATTTTAGGTACAGGCTTGCCAGCTTTCTCACAGTAACAGTATGCATGTAGCTCCCATGCTACACTGCTGTGCTGAGACCCCATCACCCCGAGCCCACAGTCCCATGTCACTGCTCCTGAGCCCTCTGGTGTCCCCTCATACTTGTGGATCAACTGTGGCTCATCTCCCACAGCACAAAGAGCATGAAACAGGCAGTGGTGCTCCACTGTAGCAAAAGGAACGTCCCATAAAAATGCACATTTCCACCTCCCCCAGAGTCAAACGCTAAGGAGTCCAAGTGTCACCTGAGGATGTGCACTCCACGTGTCTGGACTGAGTCCTGGGTGTGCTGGTGATTTGGCCTCAACAGCAGAGACATGAGACAACTTTCACCCCTGTCCCGTGGCCAGACGAGAAACATTCAGGCACTGGAATACTCAAAGCTTGAAGGATCCACATACTGCAGCCTTCTGCTCAGCAAAACCAGATCACTCACACTTCCCCATCGTGATGATGCACTGTGAAACCAACTCAGACACTCAGACACTGTGTTCACCAGCACCGTGGAGAGTATTACATAAATAAAATTAATTTATCCAATAGCACAGAATGAAGCCACTTGACACCAGTGTCAAGGGAACTTCTTACAAATGACAAGATTTTGCAAATTAGAAAGGAATAAACTCCATTAAAATGTGGCTATTACAAATTGTGCTGTATTTATTTGGCAAGTCATAGCTCAGTAATCTAGCAGATTATGTACTAAATGCAACCAAGCTTTATTAGTATGAGACTTCACTACAGCATCTGCTATTAAGTCCTTACTGAGGTCTGTAAAAGAGAGACAAGAATTTTTCTTTCCTCCTTCTCTTTTTTTGGGAGAATATAAAGTGAGCTGCTTAATAAAGTGCAGATTATCACTGTTTTACTGAACATAACTGTAACACAACATTTACATATAACTAATTTATCTCTGACTTTCCCATCCATAAAGAAGCTCAAAATGCAGGTGAAAAGGATGAGGGACAAAGAAAAACAGAAAAAAATTTGATTTCTTCACTGTCTTTCATGGCAAAATGGAGGGAATCCTTTAGAAAAATATCCAAAGACGTTTGCTGGTTGCACAGTGATCACAGTGTTGCTAAATATGGCTCCAAACAGCAGGCAGAGAAGTTAAAACTGTGCAACAAATCTGTACAACAGTGCACAGGGGGAACCCAGCTGACAAGGAAGCAGTGTAGCCAGGCCTGGATCAGGCAAGCATGTTCAGCTGGCCAATTCCTTTGTCATTCCAGCCACTCACCCCTATTTAGAAAATTGGTAATAGAAGCATGTATCTGTTTTTGTCATTTCAGTATCTCCTATGTTGTCCAATCCACTTGATAATCAGAATCAAAAAATTACCTCATGAGCATCCCCAATTCCAATTATCAATGAAGACAAGCAGAAGTTGAATTAAAACGTCTGAACATCAAGAATGAATACTAAAACAAACTAATACTTCTCTTATTTACATTCTTGATTTCCCATTATTAAACTGGGATTAGAAATCACACGAATAATACAAATAAGAAGGTCACATTCAGTCTCTTGGAAGCCAGATTTCCCTGATGCTTCTCAGAACCTGCAAGATATCTTTAGCATCCCCCAAAAATGTTGTTGTCCCAAATGTGTTTAATGACTGCAATTCCTGATTCTCTATTGAAAACTAGTAGTAAATTAAAGTTCTTTTTTCCCTTTACACTATAAAGAGCAAATCAAAATCTGTATGCTTAAAGAGCTTGATACTAAGGTGTAAACCTTATCCCATCAGACCTCATAAGAATTTTCTTTCACAGCAAGCCATGTCAAATTATAATTAATTTATTAAAATGTGTGTTAGGTGTTGAATTTTCTCTTCATTAAGAGGTTGTTCCACATCTGTCTAAATTCTTGTTAAAAACTAAGTTTTCTTGTCAGTGAGTTAAAAACATATCTCATGATTCATTGACACATTTATGACCTACAGGACACAATTATGGGAAGGGTGGATGTCTCATTGGATTGTCAGGGAGTAAACAGAAAAATAAAAGCATATTTGCTATTACATGAGCATCACTTCTCAGGGTGGAAGCAACATCAGGACGAGATTCATCAATCTCTGAGTACCAGCTGAAACAGAAGAAAAACTACATGAAGCTAAACTTGAGAACTGAGAGTCAGCTGTCAGATATGTTTGAGCATGTCTCTAAGTACAGCAGCTATCCTATTAGTTTTGTATTTTCAACAGAACATATTGTTTATATTTGCCGTAAGTAATAGTGATGTCAGTGCTGTTGGAAAACAGTAGTCCATTCCTCAGTCAATTGTAACCAGGGAAACTGATCCACTCATTAGGGTCTCAATAAGCCAACCATAAGAATAAAGGTCTCCAAAAAGGGGGCAATGCATTCCTCCATCCATCTGCAAGGCATAGCTTAAAAGTCAGTAAATAGGATATTGGTTTTGAAGCTATGCATCTGAGTAACATTAAACACTCTTCATTGCATTAAACATGATGGCAGGAAGGTCACCTGTGTAGATGAGGAAAATGCCTTCACAGCAACTACTCCTGTGCTTCATCTTCTGTCAAATCTCTCCTCCAGAGTGCCCATTACTTTTCCTTGCCTTCTTTTGCTTCTCTTAGCCAGTTATTTTTCCTGTAGCTTGTGAGAAGTGTAACACCCAAGAGTAGCAACACTGTTCTCCAGGTGAGCAGAGAAGGGCAGTTCCTGCACTCCTTGGTCCATCTCCAATAACCCATCATGGAGAAGGGAGAAAGAATCAGAGAGAAAAAAACTCTCTCAAACTCTCAGGGGAAAGGAGAAGTGAGTGGAGCTGCCATTGAGCTATTATACATCTGCTTCCCCTTGCCAGGTGTTGGGAAAGGTGCAGGCTTACAGCATGAAGGGGAAACAACACCAACTCCTTCACCTCCCAAAGAAACACTAATCCATTGCTGCAGGCAAAAGATCACCCAGGAAAGAAAAATTTAAGGTCTGCACTTGCCTGAATTATCTTGTAATTGCTTTTATCCTAATAAACAAAGAAATGTAAACAAGAGAAATATCTGACACAATAAAGACTTACTGACAAAAGATGAAAAGTAACTCTCCATCTGTTGATCTTCTTTAGCTTAACATGAATATGAAGGTTTTTTGTGGTGCCAGTTTGGTTTTGGCCATATCTGCACAGAGATTCATTTCTAGCCCTACACAGCTGAAGGCAGAATATGCACTACGTGAATTCCCAAGATAGTTCCAGGAACACAGAAGAGCAGGCCATCACACTATTATTCACAGAATACTTCATAGAGGACAATTTAAAATATGGTTGGGAAAAAGAAACTATGAAAACATTTTTAGAAAGGTTCTCCCATCTAAAAGCATGAAGATTGAATGGGAGGTTATGAACTGGTTATTTTTCGTTTCCATCTGATTCTTGAATTTTGCAGACATAAGCATTATAATAAAGGAGAGGATGAGACAATAATGCACGCTTCTAAAACCCACTTTTTTTAATTGTCTTAAATTATCCAGAAATCTAAATATAATAATGTATGGGTTCCCTTAATTGTAATTAAGAGGGCAGAGGTTGGGATTAATAAGAGTATAATTACTGCATTTTACCAGAAGAACACAAATGAGAACAACTTGAAAAGAACAGAAGAAAAGAAATATCACAAACAAAACTGATTAAAAAGAATGCAGAGTGCTATTGCAGTTCAACAAAAAATGAGAATGCTAATTATAAATCATTCAATTGCACAGGAAAGTCCAGTTCACACTCACGTTAATTAAATGATGTCTTAGTGAAAAATCTAAAAAGTCAGCTGAAATTAAATTATCTCAAAAGAATGAAGTTGCAAAAGCAATGACAATACTTAGACCAGAACTGCAAACTGCCAAAGGCACATAATGTTCCAAAGCAATGCAAGAAAGAGAAACATGTCAGAAGCATTTATTTTTTAATTCTGTATAAACAGGCCAAAGTGTAAGGCAATATACCTTCAGTATACCCTAGCACACAGTGTCCATAACCCCCTATTTTCACTCAAATACTAGAAACCATTACTACTCAGTGAATTAGAGTGTTTCAGGAAAATTAGCAAAGAAGTCAGGTATTAAAATTAGACTCACTTTTCAGCTGGAAGACTGCAACTAGGCCCACATAATGTGTTCTGCTGTAAGCACTATTCCACTTTTCAATAATTAAATATTCATTGGACTACAGCTATAGACAGACTGACTTGGCAAGCCTAAGGGTTCAGAGATAGGAGATCAAAGCTCATACCTTTGCTTCAAATAAAGCTTAAAAGATATTTGAAGGTGGGATTCCCTCTGTCCTGGGGAATGCCTAAGTGCTTGCTATTTGGTACTATAAAGTGAGGCAACATTGTTATTTCAGCTCCTGAGAGCAAATCAGCTCTCCCGAGAAACTGAATCTTTTAACAGATTTCCCACATAAATATAATTTACTGACTAATATTATTGACAGTGCTTCTAGTCCAGTAAAATTAACAGGATCATGGAACGGCCTCAGGCCCTTGTCTGACCACCCTTTTTTGCTGTTAGCATGCATCCTGGTTTGATATTACTTCTGTAAAAAGTTGGTCAGTCTTAGGGACAGTGTTAGACAGACCCCCATCACTACAAGGCTCCTTCCTGCAAGGGTGTGAGCAAATTTAGCTGCAGAGATGTAACCTGTGCCATGCAAGGCCAGCCAACAGGCTTCAGCAGAGATACTTCAAAGGCCACAGCAGCAGGCAGATTTTCTGGAAGCACCAAAATCAGCAATGGGATCCTATCCCACAAGTGGTATACTCACAAGGAAAGTGTCAAAGAACACTTGAAGGATTTTGCTGCGTAAAGTTTGCCCCAGCACTAAAACCTAGGGAATTTGGAAGACAACAGTAACACAGATGTGACCAAAACAGTCTCTTTAGTTGCACTGGTCACAGCCAGCACAGGTTCATGAGGGGCAAGTCCTGCTTGTCAAACTGGATTTCCTTTAACGACAAGGTAGCCCCCCTAGTTATCAAGGGGAGCCAGCTGATGAAATCTTTTAGGACTGCAATGAAGCTTTCAGTACTGTCTCTTTAGTATCCTTCTAGAAAAAATTCCCAGCACAGAGCTGAATAAACATATCATTAGATGACTCACAGGTAGGGCACAAAGAGTTATAGTGACTGGGAGGACATGAGACTGGGGACCTGTCAGTAATGGGGCTATTCAACATCTTCATTAAAAACTTGGATGCAGGACTAGAAGGGATACCAAGTTTGGAGAGGATAGAAAATAAAAAGGAGCTGGTAACTCCCTCCAAAGCAAGGTGTCCCTGCAGAGACACCTTGACAAATTAGAGATGGGCAATCACCAACCATATGAGGTTCAACAAGGGCAAGTGCCTGGCACCTGGCATGGGGCAACCCTGGCTGTGTGTATGGGCTGGGGAATGGCAGGCTGGAGAGCAGCTGTAGAAAGGGACCTGGGGGACCTGGTCAATGGCAAGTTGAACATGAGCCAGCCAGGAGAGCCAACTCTGTCCTGGGGGCCATCAGGCACAGCACTGCTCTGCACTGGGGCAGCCTCACCTTGAGCCCTGGGGGCAGTTTTGAGCGCCACAATATAAAAAAGACATTGAGATAGTAGAGAATGTCCAAAAGAGGGGAATAAGGATGGTCGAGGATCTGGAGGGGAATCCTTATGAGGAGTCCCTGAGGGGACTTTATCTCTACAGCCTGGAGAAAAGGAGTCTGAGGAGACCTCAGCGTGGTCTTCCGCTTCCTCACAAGGGGAAGCAGAGGGGCAGGCACTGATCTCTTCTGTGCAGTGACAAAGGAACCAACGAAATGGCCTAGAGCTGTGTCAGAAGAGGTTCAGGGTGGATATTAGTCAAAGGTTATTTACCCAGAGATGTTCAGACAGTGGTCACAGCATCAAGCCTGCCTGAATTCAAGAAGCATTGGAAAAATGCTCTCAGGCACATGATGTGACTCTTGGGGCTGCCCTGTGCAGGGCCAGCAGCTGGGCTACCATGGTCCTAGTGTGTCCCTTCCACCTCAGGATATTCTGTGATTCTGTGAAGCGGTCATCCTCAGCAAAAAGGGAGGCCATCAGGAGAGCCTGATGTCCCGTATCTGCTGGTTTTGAGAAACAAAGAAGGCCAAAGAATTTGCAACTGATGTGGCATATGATACCACGCATGGAATCTCATCTGAGTTAAAAAAATACAGACTTGAAATTTGCAAAGACTAGATAAATTCTGAATAAAAAAGGAGGTTATGATTTGGATCAGTAAGACTAGAAAGAGTAGTTAGAATTCTTAGAACCAACTCATGAAAAAGCAAACTAAAATTTTCCAAGCAAAAGAAATTGTCTAATAAAATGAGGCTTATAACAAATGACAAAAGAATTGCATGAGACGGTATCCAAAATACTAAAGGAATACAAAACAAAAAACCTGAGGCAGTAAGGCAGAAAGAGTTCAAAGCAGTAGCACAGCAAAAATAAAACACACAGTTGCATACATTGTCAAAATGAAAATAAGCCAAGAAAATGCCCAGGAGATACAAAACTTTTGCAAAGGCAGCCAGCATATACATAGCAAAGATGCGAAGAAAACCAGTCTTTTTTTGATCAGCATTTTTGGAAGAGTAATACACAATGTTATGAAGAAAGTGGAAAGAGAAATGAAAATAGACAAAAAGAGGATCTCAGCTGATATCTCAGGCATTTCTATCTGCCATGTTTTCATACATATTTGATAGTGCGTGTTTGTAATTTGGGCAGGTGCAGCAAAGTCAGGTGTTTACAAATTGGACAAAACTCCTCTTATAAGCCCAGAGAGGTGGTAGGGAGGCCCATTCAGCCTACAGCTTTCATTTGGGAGATCTCACTAACCACAGCAAAGAAAATGGAGGCACCAGGATAAGAGGATTCACAAGCTCTTAATATTTCTTTTTCTAGAAAAGCCAGCACACAAGCAAGACTGCTTTAAAAATTTATCACGCAATATTTGTGGGCTGAAGTCATGGAGCTACTTGTATGTTCTTGAATCTGGATGTTGTATTTATTTGATATTTTAATTTAGTTTTCTACTTTTACAGATTGATCTCAATGGACACAACCTACAAGAGGCATTTTGAGGCTCCTGTGGGCATATGCAGGCACTGAAATGAGAAACAAGTACATGTTTTTTCCTTAAAGGCAAAGACTAAGGTGTATCCTTTGAAGGCCCTTTTAAGAAATACCTACTTTATTCCTGTAACACTGTCTAGCTTCTGTTCAAGGTAGCCTCTCAAGGCATCCAAGGAAACCTGAACAGCACTCAGGCAGAACAGCTTCAGGAGTTGCAGCAGTTCATACTCTTGACTACACAGCGTGGGGGCCTTAGAAATGGTAATGGCAAGAGGCACCTACTAACTCATTCCCTGCACTAGCATGTGAGAGACTAGCTGCAAATGTTCTAAGGAAGTTCCCTTTATTGAAAATAATTCTCAAAAAGTTAATAACAGTACTAAAGAAAACTCTTGCAAGTACTTTGCACTCACTTTAATGTAGTTTAGCAATTACTGAGAAGCAATTATAACAAGGTAAATATCACTTGTGGAACAAGAAGGTTTTGAGCTTCCCCAGAAATGTGTAGGACTAACAGGTCTTACTTGGTTTTCAGCGTCCTTCAATTCAGGAATCAAGGTTAAATCCATAGCAGCCATGTCCTAGGGAGTAATGAATGTCTGGCCTGAGACATTCAGATCTATGGTCATACAGATAGCAGCTTCTGTTTACTTCACTGGCATCTACCACATCTTTTTAATTACCATTACTAAAAGATAGGCAGAAGAAATGCCTGATGCATGAAATCCAGACACCTACACTCCAAAAAGTTCCAGTAAGAGGAAGAGTCTTGGCTTTTCTGACTTTAAAAACGTAAGCACTGGAATAAACAGTTGTGGTTCCTACTGATAGACAGGAAGAACAGTTATTGAATCAAAACTCACTCATTTATGGTTAATAATAAAGGTAAACCCAGAATTTTTCAGTACTTGTGAGTAATTCTTTAGTTTCTTTTTTTACATGAGAAAGCAATCTGTAATTGTAAAATCTCATTGCTCTTTCTGGATTATGGCAGTAATTCCTGAATCAGGTTACAATGGATTAATTTCACTTTATTTTTATAGCATATGACAGGCTGCAATGGATTAATTTCACTTTATTTTTATAGCATGTGAATGCTTTACATAATGTTACACAATATGACAATGAGTATTTGCTTCTTCATCTCCTGCCCTGGAGTGCAGTGGTGCCTTGTATGGCTCAGACCACATATGTAAGTGTGGTTGGATATATGTGCTAGGAAAGGTGGTACAATAGGAGGCAAGAATTTAATTACTGTGGACAATACTTCCCTGGTTTCCACTCATGGCTTTAAAAAAGTGCAAGGTCATGTTCAGGCAGTGTATAACTAATTGTAGAAATAATTATTGTATCACAGGAAAGGAAAAATGAGATGTTACTATCAATCACCTCTGTCCTTTACTAGTTACCAAAATATCCTTAAGCATAGCACATCCAAGAATTTTCTTATGGAAGCATTTCACCTTGCATGGTTTTATTGGTTCTTCAAGTAAACTTACACAGGGTTTGTGAAAAAAGCATACATGGCACTGAATTTTTACTTTTTGTAGAATTTTGACATCATACAGTCTGACTTCTACTAGCACTGAGGTGAAGAAATTATTTCCAAAATTAGTCTTTAGTAACACCATGACACCCCACTTGTATGCAAGTGAATTTCAAAACAAATTTTCCTTTGTCACAAGAGAAATTTATACTAATATTACTAAAAAATATATTATTAAATTATGATACATTTCAGTTCAGGAGACTATTAAAACAAAGCTACTGAATCATAATTTGCATTTTGAGCCTTCTTAGATTTTTCATTTTGACTTAATTTTTATTTAAGATAAATTTCAATTCCTTATTAATAATAACAACAGTGAACTGTCTGTTGCTCTGTATATGCTAATGTCAGTATAGACCAAATTCTGGCTTCATTATCTTTCCTATATCCCCCAAATTTCATCCCACTATAGTGTATTGAACTCACTATTATTAATTGTGAGTAGAAAATACAGACATCAAATCTAGTGCCATGCCATTGTGGTCACACTCCACTCTTCCTGGACATAAGACTTCATTTTGGAACTGGCCTTATCTCCTGCAAAAAAAAATTCCTAAAAAAGCCTTCCTGCAGTGGCTTTATCTGCCCAAATGTAGCCCAGAGCTACACTTGATGCCCCTACAGTCCCTGGAGAGGTGTGATTAATTCAACCAATTTTAGATGGCTGCCTCAGGGTGAGTGAATATTACACTTCCTTAATGAAATAATAGGCAAGACTACCAAAAGTTCTGATTTATTTTAGCATGTGAAACTTGATTAAAGTTATCAAACCTGATAATCATTTTACAGATGTCCACTTGTAAAACAGGAACATTTAACATGAGAGTTCACAGTGGAAATGAAAATCCCAGCCAAACAGGGATAATCTGTGCTATGGAAGGTGAAGAGTTTAACCTTTTTATTTCTACTGACACTAGTAAGACCAGAGAAGCAAATTTTGACACAAGAGACCATGAGAGTAAGGACAATTACCAAGAAGAAGAGAACCACTGGAATAATTGAGTGTTCTTTGAGACATTAATATAGCAAGAGACAATTAAAGTATTCCTCTGTCTGGTTTCACACTGAAAGCACAGCTTGCACATCAGCTGTGTGGGTAACACTATTGGAATAGAGCTATCTGAACACAGCATATATATGTCCATGTCCTGTATCTCATTTTCTTAATTTTTATGAAAATTTTTCATCTTCATTAGCAAAGTTAAAAGCAAAACACTGCTACATGAAGTATGGGAAAGTATTTTCAACAGGCTTTGAAATATCTCTAAATTGGCAAAATTATTTTTAAGTCTTCAATGGACAGTCAATCAAAATTACAGTGTGCTGCTCTAGTGAGGTAGTGTGACTTCCTCTAATTCTCCTTTGGAAAGAAAGGAAACTATATTTGTTTAGGAAGCTGTCATTATATGTGCAAAAAATGCCTCTGGATCCCTATATTGGATATAAAAGAAGCAACAAACTCAGTAAGTTACCTTTGACAACTTCTCTTCCCTCAGGGGATAAGCATTTGCTAATCTAAAATGTCTTGAAAGCTAAAATGAGAATTTATTCACAAAATAGCAATTCAGGCTTTTGCAGTGTTGTTCTGAAGGGTTCATCACCTTGATTGCTTAGGGGGAGTATGGTATCCAGCATAGTTTGGTGACAGTTTCTCCATTTAACCACAGAAAAAAAACAAGTGCCAAACAATTAAAATTTAGGTCTTGAAGGAACTCCTTTGCACACACATGTGCATACCTTACCAATAAAAACTGGTTGTGATCACAGCCTGATGCGGGGCAATGCCAGCATGCCATGCCTAAGATGATGGAAGTGCAGAGGAAAAGGAGAAGGAAAAAAAAAACCTCTTTGGATAGATATTTTCTCACTTTCTTTTTTTACTTGTCTTTGATCTTCTCGCTAATTCCCTTTCCACTGGTCTTTCTTTGTGTTTTCCACACTGCCTATCCACTACATTTGTCTGGTTTAGCATGATCATGCCCATGTATGACACTTTCTTAGCAATTTTTTGTTATTTTTTAAATTATATTTAAATTTTTTAAGAACCTTTAGCCTCCATGGTTTCTCCTCGCTTAAAAGAAAATTAAGTGGTTTAAGAGTTTCAAATTTCATTCCCCTGGAGCCTTTTGTTTTCTGCATGCCTCCCTGCTCAACTAATTTGATTGAACACACAGTCCTGGGGCCTGGGCCTCCTCTTGTACCTTTACCACCCTTCTCCATCTCTCAGATTCAATGGAGATACCTTCATTTGCAGTGGAATTATTGAGAGCACAATCCTAACAGATGAAACACTGATTTATTAATCCATCCTGTTGGAAGATCTTCCACTCACGTATTCATGGGAGTAGAGGATGACTCTCTAGCCTAGAAAGGCTCATCCTGTGTCACATCATAAGAGACAGAACACACAACTTCACTTCCCTGCCAGAGAACCACCAACACAGTCCTCACACTATGGCAGCTACTTGGAAATGAACAGGAAGATGAGGATCTTAGTTTTGAAATGAAACTTTGAATGAGGTAAAATGGTAGAAATGATTGAACCAAAGTTTTTACGGGTACAACCTAACACAGGAGAGAAAAAGAGATTTCCTGAAAAAAAGTTTCATTTCTCTTTCACCAAAAGGTGTCACAGTAAAAGACACTAAATAGTAATGCATCATTATTCTATTTTCTGAGAGTAAAAAACATCAATAATATCTTGCCAAAATAATCTTTTGGCTTATTTGGTTGAGCTTTTTTAAAATAGTTCTGAGTACTCCTTTTAGAATTTTTTTTATTTTTTTTAAATTTTATTTTAAAAAACAAACAGGTAAAATTTCACCAAGCACCCAGAAATCAAAAGATCAATTTTTGTAAAATTGATTCATTGTTTCTTATTTTAAAATAGTTTGATTTCCACTTTATAAAGAAGACTGTATGGAGCATTTTACTGTGTAAAAGTTAAAGTTTTACTTCAGCAAACCACATAAATTGAATGTGACAAAACTGAGAACTGTATGTATATTCAATAATTTACTTACATTATGTCATAAAATGGGAAGTTAACAAGTAGAAAAATATTTTCCTTGAGGAAATCACTTAGTGTTTTGACATTTCTGAAACAGGACAAAACAGAGAGTAATACCATAGAAAATATTCTCACACAATAATAATCAAATTGGAGGGAAAATGAGGTGAAGTGTGAAGGTCTCAATTCCATTATTTGTTTGATTACATTTTTTATGGTGTCCTTTTTTCTGCTCTGCCAAGCTGTATAATTTCTTCATTGCATTTTACACATCAAACTGAGTTTACATGTCACATGGGTCCCAACTGCTTTTCTCTAAGAATGCTTGGGTTTGGCCCTCTTTCTGACAATTCTGAATTATATAACGAGCAAGGAATAATAGAGGAAACTCAGGAGTGGAAAGAAAGATGAATGAAAGATGGGAAGAGAAGAGAAGAGAAGAAATTAGGGACATGCAGGAAAAAGGGGACAAAAGCCCAGCTAGATGGATGTAGAGAGACCATTTGAAGGGAGTGCCAGATAATTTGCATAATGGTTCCAACTAATCAGCAGTTATTGCTGTGTTTCACCTTTAATCTTGGAAGCTTACAAAAGTAGGGGAGTAGTATGAATCTGCCACCAGCAGGTTTTAATTACAGTTCATTCCGCCCCAGCCTACACTTGCTAGATCTTTCTGTCTGAGCTATCTGATGGATATACACACATGACCAGTGCTTCTGGAGAAATCAGTTGTTTGCTAAGCAACATGTGCAATATTGCAGCAACAACAGTGATTCCTAATGCTTCTGCATCTTCATTGAAGTTTTACTGACAATGGGAAAAGGGTGCGGTTAGCCACAAAGTGACTAGATAGGTCCAGAAATTGTACTTCACATATCGTGTGTACTGTTGAAAATAGGAGATGAAACACCATGATTAGAAAACTATATATAAAGCTATGAAATGCAAAGAAAAACAAAGAGGCAAGAACAAAAATCTTGGAGCTGAGATTAAATACACTTCCAATGGCTGGTTGAATTTCACTGATGAAAGCTTTCACATATGTATGATATGACCATGAGGCAGCATCTGCAAATTTGCAGGGTATTTTGTAACTATTTAACACTCTTTTATCAAGGCACTTTTGAATGATATACTGTTTCTAACTAAATCCTGTATAAGCTCATCAAATAATTACATGCAAATAGAAAGGCCCCAAGAACTAAGTTTGCCAAGATTTAAACTCCCTTGAACAACCAACTGTTCACTTATGAATTTTAATCAACAAGAAATGCCACAGACCCTAGAAAAAGCTAAGGAAGGCCATATCCAGTTTCAGCTGTAGAACCTTACTCAGGAAGAACTAGATAAGTTCTAAAAGTCATTATTTTCTCCAATTTCATAGGCATAGCTACAATTCTAATATAGTTTTCTTCATGGCTTATTTTTCAGGTTCATAGTTCTGTTTTACACAGTCTGAACTTTCACATTTGTTTCTTCCCTTCTTTGTTTAATTTCTCTGATGTTGTTTCTGGAAAACTGGAATGGGCAGGTATTAGTTCTAAGCAGATCATTTCATAATAGGCTAAGCAGAATGGCAGTGCCATGGATTTTGCTTCCTGGGACATTCAGTTCTCACTAGCTTTTCCATAATCTTGGGCATACTTCCCGTTTTCCAAGCACTGGCTGAGTTCATAAATAGGAAGTGCTCATGTAATATATCCCTGCAATTTCTGAGGAAAAAAAATACAGCCAATAAGGTAAAGGAGAGTTAAAATACATTGCCCAAAGTGGGGTTAGTTTTGCTGGTTTCTTCAAACCAGCTATGATGGTTAAGGAGAAGAGCCAATCAGATGCAGAATAGGTGACTCAATTTACCTTAACTCCTTGACTAGATATGATGAATGAATTTTAAAAAAATTTAAAAAGGCAATTGAGTAAGATACATGTGGACAGGACACCAATTAACAGAAATAACATAATAGTGTCTAAATATAAATAAAATACTGTGTATGGAAAACTTGGGGACACACATGACAAGAAGGAAAGNTGTGAAGAACATAAATGAAACAAGAGGCAATAGCACTTGCCTAGAGATCTGCAGTTAAGTTTCACTCTCTAAAGACAATCAAGGTTTTCATATATACATCAATTAGACTTTGATTGTGATGATAAATATTCATGGACTTCCTGGAAACACCTTAATGTAAATACTACAGAAAAAATTCCAAAATTCTATAAAGTGAGGCTAAGACAAACTACTAACTATTCAACACCTAAACGAAAACCTTTGCTTTTCAGAAGAGTTTTAAAAATCCTCTTGATTTGAATATTAAAGAAGGCCAAAACAATTCTTTGAAAGTAACTACAGATGGGCAATCTAGAAATGGACTTTTCTGAAATTCTACCAGGAGGTACCTTTCAGAGAAGTGCTTGGATATTATCTGTCCCTCCAGAATTAAATCATTTTGGTTTATTCTGGTTTTGCTTTTGTCCATCTTCATCCTTTTACTGCTAACACTCTAAATGAAGTGTTATTTCTTTACCTGATCATACTCTCTCACACCACTTTTTTGTAAGACAACCTAATGATTTCTCTTGACCTTCTTGCCTGTCTGAAATTTCAGTTAAACTATCATTTTAAGTTTGACAGAACTATGTTTTCCTATGGAAAACAGATCTTTTTTTTCCAAAACAGTTCTAAGGAAAACACAGAGAAAAATACTGATCAGTTATGGGAGAGCATCTCCACATAGGTTCTTCAATGTGAAGCAAAAACATTACCGTGAAATTCATGTCTGAAAATTTCTACTACATGCTATACCATGAGTTTTAAATATTGTATATGTGTATTGATATCAACATGTAAATCCTGAAATCTAGTTTGACCCTATACTTATCATCGAGTGTTCCAGAAATAACTTCCATGTTTCTTTCTCCTAATACATTTTTGAAAACTAAGAATACAGTAATCTCTAAATATAGAAGCTATTAGATAATAAATTAGAGGATCACCCATTTTAAAGGAGAAAAAAATCTTAGCAGTTTATCTTCTTTAATCTTTATTTTAGTTTTAGTGTGAACACACTGCTGGAAGAACAATTGAATACATAAAAATCCCTTTGCATAGGGACTCTGGATAGATTTCAAATCTAGGAAATAACATTTTATAGTTTGAGAAGAAATAAAAGCAAACCCTCTATCTTTTAAGTTGCATTAAGAAAAAAAATCTTTGGTGAAAATTGAATTACAGTTTATCTCACATGTCACTGAGTCCTCAAACGACTCACTGTTGTTGGAAGCATGTAAAAGCCTGTGTGGCTTTCAAATGACATGCCACTGCAACAGAGCTCTGGGCATGAAATACTTCCACCTCAGAACATGGGTGATAACATTTCTTGATCAGAGCGTCTAAATGCTAATAGATTTATTGAGAAACATCATACTGGAATCAGTGCTACAAGCCAGATTTTAAATCCCAGTCAAGAAGTGGTAACCTTCATAACAAAGCTGTGTGGTCACTGTTGTGCAGCTTCCTAAGCTTCCCTGGTCAGTGACTGAGGCTTCTCAGCAGATTCTCATCCTGGTCATGCACTAGAATCACTGCCTGAAAATTTGTCAGTGAATTTGATGAAATAAAACAACTTCTCCTTCCTGTTTAGCCAATGGGAAATTTACAAATATTGCCTATATTACTATTCTGGGTATTTCCAAGCAAATTCCTACATAGGGAATAACAAAACAAAACCATATTCAATTAATCTTTTGCCTATAAAATCATGCTCATATTTTTATATTTTTGGGGATGATATAACCACAATAGAAATTAGGCAGATTTTTGCCTTCAGTTATGTATTTATAATGTGAATATGTGAATATCTAGATTGACATCCTGACAGAAATTAATGATACATTCTATGTGTTGCTCCTTAAATTTATATCTAAGGTAATTAGAAACAAGATTTGCTTGCTGTATTATCAGGAATCTGGGGAACTGCAGTTGTACCAAATTTTTGTTGCATAAGATAAGAAATATGAACAGCCAGGTGAGGTGGTTCAGAGAAAGTCATGGAGTACTTGAAAACAAATTCCTTGTTTTGCTCTGCTTCTGTGTGCGGCTTTTGCTTTATCTATTTAACTTCTTTATCTCAATCCATGATTTTTTTCACTTGTACTCTTCAGACTCTCTCTCCCCAATCCTGTTGGTGGGGGAGTGAGCAAGCAGTTACATGGGGTTGAGTCGCCAACTGGGGTTAAACCACAATGCCACCCTGATTTACAACCTGCCTTTACAACCTTTGAAAATACTATAAACTTTAATTCTTATCCTTTAAATCTTTCAGTCCAGCAGAAATCAAATTTTCATGCTAGAATCAGCCTGATAAACCTGACAATACTTACCAGCCTGATAAGTATTTTGCAAACCAGGCATTCAGATTAGAGCAAATAATCTTTTCCAGACAACTTTGCAAACAAAACCATAAAGATGCTACAAGACATTGTCTTCTAGATTATCTTCTGCTTTCTCTTAGCAATTGTTTTTCTCTGGAATATTTTTCACTAGATTAATCTTCTGGGTTATGCTCTTTACATGCTTCCAAGATCACCAATCTCACTCTCGAGCTGCTATAAATGAGTAGTTCACACTGGCACCACAGCATCTGCCAATCCTGTATTCCTCCCTATTGTTAAAGTATCAGTTTAAAGGTCAGTAGCACAACCTGAACAAAAGACTTGCTGGCCTAAAAAGAAGTGCATAACTTACAGAATAAGCATGGAAACATTCAGTCTCCGCATTCTACTAGAAACAGGAATCTTCCCTTGCTGTCTTTTTCTAAAAGTTGGTCAGTTTTGTATTGAGTTGATGAACTTCAACTATTTCTCTCACAGGAAGATCAAATTTCCTCTAATTTACTATCTTCCATCAGGCCCTACCTCTGCTTTGTGTGTAAATCCAAGAAGAATGAGGCCCACTACTTTAAAAAGAGCATTCCATGCATAAGTTATCTTGACAGCCTATTTTACCCAGAAGTGTAATTACAGAATCTCAGAGATGCTAACTAAGAGGAAAAAAGCTGCCGGACTAAACAGATGCTTGTGCATCTTGCTAAAAAATTTCCTCACGTTTGCAGAATCAAACAGGAGGGAGAGAAAGACAAATCAAAGGAAAACAGGTCATGTGCATGTATGTATGTCCATCCTTTGTACCTCAGAACTTTATTGGGCTGCTAAGCACAATAAAGCCAAAAAAAAACTGCTGAGTATCACAGAGCCTTTTGCCTCCAGTAAGCAATACCCTAAAATCTTCCAGTGCTCTGTCTTGAAAGGCTCCAGTGTCTGCCAGTGCACTAAGCTCGTTTGTCCATGCTCTAGAATGCCCATGCAGTTAATGCTACACTGTGTTTCCTCTATTAAGAGCAGGATGGTGATACAGCATCTGTCAGGACAGGATAAAGTGTCGCATTTGCTATCATCTAACCAAACTTGCCTCCTGACCAAGCCAAACCACAAGTGTAAACCTAAAATTAAAACACAAATAGAGACAGAGAGATAGCATGTCAGACAATTACTAACTGACACCAACTGTGCATTGGTGTACACACACCCTACAGTTCTGAAGAGCCCAAGTAAAAATCGTGATCTAAATCCTCACAGAGACTCCGTGATCCAGATTCTATGAAAATATTCATTAAAAGCCTTACTCACCTGGTATTGTTACCATGGCACTCACCTCACCCACAGGTCTGAGCCACTGTGTTACTTAGTGATGTTGTCTGGTGTGGAAAGAAATTTAAAAAATGTCTCTGGAGAGGGCTGAGAGGTGGTCTTCAATTTGCATAAAGCAGTTTGTCTTCTTGCTCTCCTCATTCTCAATCCTAAACTGAAGGGCTATCCACTTATTCCAAATCATTTTTTTTTTCCCAGAGGTGATATGTATTATTAGCCTTATTTGACAGCCAGGTAGTTACTCTTCACACCTCCTTGTGAAGGAAAAGGAAAGTATCAGCAACTCTACAGGGTGACACAGAGGAAGAGCTTATTTTTGATACTCTGAATCTTCCTGTGTTAGATGCCTAGAGTCAAGTAGTCCTAATATCCTGAAAACTGGTGCTCTAGATACTATATTCAAGCTCTAATTTCATGTGATGATGCAGGGGTATGTGAGAAAGCAGGCATCTACAAAACACCACCCTTAATCCTGTGATGCCCAGGATAGAATGCCAACAGGACATGACACTGTGGTACAGAACTGATCAATGTTCTGCACTGCAAGCCTACAAGTCCTTAATATACTCCTCATCTTCGGAGAAAAATGTATTTGGAAAACATATACTTTTTTTCCTCACAGTTTTCATCATGTTTATTTTGGACAAGGCTCAACCACAAAATGTAGAAAAATTTTCACTTTCAGAAAGATTTTTCTTTTTCTTCATTACTAAGTTTAAAATAAAGACATAAAACAATAGTTAGAGAAAAAAGGACTGAGAGTATCTCTGATAGGAGTCCTCAAAACTGTTAATAATCTTTGGTAAGCCTTAAAAATAGAGGGAACAGGGCTGCAGCATGTAAATCTCTCTATGGGAGTAGGATCTGAGTGCATAAACACCACATCATAAAACTGCAATACAAAACTTACAGCTCATGTAAGCAGTGTTGCCTTCTAAGGTTTCTTCTCAGTAAAAGTTTGGCTGCATGCACAAATCATTGCGATATCCTTAACATATGAATGCTTCAGAAAGAACTGAGAAATGCTGAAGAAATCTAATAAGCCTAAGAAGTCTTGCTATATTTTACTTAATGGTTTACCTTTCAGTAACAGGGAGAGAAAAGAAAAGATATCTGAAGCTGAACAATCACATCTTAGAAATAACTGCTTTCATCAGCAGTGCCAGCATTTATTTGGTCTCTGTGGTTTCATTTTTCTCAGTGAATGTGAGCTCATTTCATAGTTTGCAGATCTAAGCTTGCAAGACCATTCTGAATCAAGAGATTTGCACTTTATATCGACTCTCTATCAGGCAGCAGATCTTCTGACAGCAAAATATTAATGCAGACTAATAGCACCTATGAAGCAACAGAACAATTCCTACACCACCTGGATTTCTCTAAGGGCTTTGACATGGTCCCCCATAACATCCTCTCTGAATGAAAGAGAGATGAATTTGATGGGTGGATTCTTCGGCAGATGAGGAATTTGCTGGGCTGATGGTTGCTTGCAGACTGTAGTGGCTCCATGTCCCAGTGACAAACAGTGCCCCTCAGGGGCCAGTACTGGGACCAGTGCTCTTTGTCATCTTTGTCAATGACAAGAGGGATCGAGTGGACCCTCAATCCATTTCCCAAAATCACCAACCTGAGAGATGCAGTTGACACACTGGAAGGATGGGATGCCATCCAGTGGGACCTGGACAAGCTCAAGGAGTGGGCCCATGTGAACCTCATGCTGTTCAACAAGGTCATGTGTAAGCTCCTGCACGTGGGTCAGAGCAAATCTCTGATATCAATACAGGCTGGGGGATGAAGAGATTGAGAGCAGCCCTGCAGGGAAGGAACTTGGAGGTGCTGGTGGATAAAAGGCTGGATATGAGCCAGTAAGGTGTGATTACATCCAACTGTATCCTAAACTACATCACAGGAAGTTTGGCCAGTCGGTCAAGAGAGGTGATTCTGCCCCTCTGCTCTTGTGATACCACAGCTGTAAGACAACTCTGAAATCTTCAGCATAGGAAATACATGGACCCACTGCAGTCAGTGCAGTGTAGGACTGCAGAAATGATCCGGGCTGGAGCAGCTTTTCTGTGAAGAAAGGCTGACAGAGTTGGTGCTGCTCAGCCAGGAGAAGAAAGGCTACAGGGAGACCTTATAGCAAACTAGATGACCTTTAAAGGTCCTTTCCAGCCCACACTATTCTGTGATTTTATGATTATGAACACTTCCACCTGTTGTCAAATGGCACAACTTTCCAGACGGCTACAACAACAGGGTTTGTGGTTAAAGGCATATCTGTGTAATAAAAACAAATACCAGCTGACTCCTTTTGAATCAACCTGTAAACTGATATCTGAGCCAGCATCACACGAACTATCCTTAGAGATAGGATCAGCCATGCCAGGTATTATCCAATACTGTTGTTTACCACTGCACCTTGTGATAGTTGGTCATTCAGGGGTATCCAGTGCATTGCCCTTTACTGTGCTGTAGCCATGCCCTGACGTGTCCATTCATGCTAGACACACTACAGGGTTACATTTCTTGCCTCCATTTTCAAGGTGACAATTTGGCCTGGTAAATCAGCTTATTCATAGGCTTGTGACAATTAGCAAATGTATTTTCATTCAGGAGACATTTCTGTCTTAAAATATTTTGTTTAGCCAAGGCAATTAATTGAAGCTGCTCTGAAAATTTTACTATTTGAGAGCAAGTGCTATTCTAATATTGTCATGGGAATTTTGTAAACATTTCACAGCTCCTGAAAACACTCAACTCTATGTTGAGTATTTTCCCATATTTCAGTGTAATTGAATATTTATTACTTCCTTTTAAAAGTGTTTCTGGTTCCATTGTTCCACACTACAGATGCTGCAACAATATGAATAAGAACATTTTCTTTTCTTTAACATCATCACAGTTTTAAGATTTTAGTTATCTATTCTGATGTGTATCAACAAGCTTCCCACAGTGATCTAGCAGTCAAGCAGTCACAGCTTCTCTTCATTCCAGAGAGGTATTTGAACAGAAGGACTATGAGCTCCACGATCACAAACCCCAGCAACTCAAGCAAATGGACCAGCTCAACTGGCTTCACAGCACAATTCCTAACCTACGGCACTGACTGTGGACATTCCATCCAATTAAAAGAGAGTGACAGAGCAGTGTGGAAAGCAATTCAACCCACATCTCACCCAGTGGCCATCTCTGGCAGGGCTTAGACTTTCTTCATATTAAAACTGGTTGCCTGGAAGTTCCTCTGTGATTATCCTTTGTTACGTTGAATTTTCAGAAGCTTGTCCTTGGGCAGCCAATCTTCCCTTCACCACCCGGAGCAGAGCACCACAGCGCCTGCGGCTGGTGGATAACCATTCACCTCCCAGAGGAGGAAGCAGTGGTAGATGCAGTGGTGTTTTGCACATCAAAGGGATTAAAGCACTTAGCAGAGGATTAGAAACCTGATTCTAGGCTCTCCCGAGTCTACTGTGTCCAAATCCAGCAGAATGTACCAGCCATAGACATAAAAGAGGAGGAAAGCCTCTGATTTCTCTAGGCATTTCAGTCTGCCTTTGTTAGGGGTTTACTGGGCTTCTCCCAGGTGATTTCTCTGTGGCTATTTACCACATTACTGTACCCTGCCCTTTGCTCAAAGTCATAAAAATGGAACGCAGCATTTTACTCAAAATCTTATTATGGACAAATGGAAAGACACTATATATAAAGATATAAAACATTACTTGTAGTTCAAACAGTCACATCATCCAAATTATCTGATCAACACAACAAAACCCATTAATCATAGCTATACCAAAGTCTTGTAGGATCTACTAATTTCATTTGATATATTTGTCTATTCAATATTCCTTTTTCTTAGAGTCAAGACCTACAATCTTCCTCAAACAGAGAGAGAGGTAAATAAAATATGTTGTGAACAACCTGGGATCCTTGCTGGGAGTATGATGTTCACAGTTGTGGGAGTTTCTTCCTTTTCTATCCTGTGGTATACTTGGAGCTCTATTTTTATGTCTTCTCATCACACTCTGCCTCCTTCTTGCTGGCTCCCTGCTGAAGTCTGATCGTTTCCCTCACGACCTCAGCTGACACTAAGGGCTGGTACTTGCACAGCAGTGCTGCCCCAGATCAGACACACCTGCACCTTACTCATGGTGCTCACAGGGCTTCTGCTCACACAAAGGGGAGGCAAAAGTCACTTGGACTCACTTAGAGCAATCTGAAACCGTGCCAAGACAAACCCACGCGTGCTGACACCCTGCACTGCCAACTCACTGCACCACCTTCAGCTTTTTATCAGTAATGGGAAATTCATGTTTTCAGAGCTACAGCAGCAAACATTCTGACCTTCTGACCTTCCTCCTCCTTTTCCTATTTAAAATATAACCTCCATTTTTTAAGTGCACTTGTCTCCATATGTGCATACCAGTTCTGGAAACAAGATCCATTTAGGCTATGCTGCTCCTCCTCACAATTCTTACATTACAAATTTGGAGAAGGCAGCCAGGATTCTATCAGGAAAGCTTTGTCTATGTCAAGGAAATAAATAAGATATTTTTTAAAAAACAAACCAGTGCTCTATCAGATCTTCCTTTATTCCTTTGACTGGACAGATGGGGTGGAAAAGTGTGCAGACCATTTTAATTACAGTGGTACTTAAATTTTATTTCCCTTGTTGCTATTCTGAGCTTGACAAGAAAATAAAAAAAACATTACCAGAGGAAACTGGCTATCTATACTGTGTTGGAGGTTAGTTCTGTGTCTTTATAACAATCCTCTCTGACTTAAATCTTTAAATTTGGAAATATACCTAATGCAGCATTGTCTTTCTTTTCTCCTATTGAGATCATTGACGAAAGATGGTGTAGAAACAATCTCTTTTAAAGCATATGTTTTTGATAATGCATTACCAGATTTCTCTCTTTATGGAGAACAGATAAGAACTATACCTTCAAGTAGGTTACAACTGTCTTCCTAAGACTTTTCTATGATGTGGTAAGTACTCGGTAATGCAAATAGAATTGTTCTTGGATACAAAATAAATCACAGAATTCTTAGACTGCTATTCCTTTGTCCTCTCCATTCTTTTCAAAAACTGCAATTTGTGCAATATTTTGATGCACAATAGTATCCAATTTTAATTTTATTCTAATTCTGTAAGTAGAGAAATCTCTCTGGAGATATCTACAACTACCATCTACTCTCATAACAAATGGTTCTAGTAAGAGAAAAATAATGATAAAGTGGTTCACTTATTTCACAAAATCACTTTTATTACCCTTAAAGTAACAGGCTGAAGGAAATATAAATTTACAAACAGAAGAGAAAAGTAATTATTTGTAATCTAAATGACCAGTTTAGGGTTTTGTTAATTTCTTGAAAACTAACTGGAGTTTATAAAATGAGTGCACTTCAGAGGTCCTGGATATTTTATCATTGGGAATCACAGAAGAGCTCAGGTAAAGGTTAATATTGTAATAGATACACAAGGATCTCATAAAATTAAAGGGTTTTAGAACAATTAACTAGCTAGCTAGCTTGCTATTACCAGAAAAAAAAAAGTCCTGTAGATATTTTCACTAAATATGACAGGAAGCAATATAATTGACCACACTCATATCTCAAAAATATTAACTGCACTTTGAAGAAAGGGAAACAAACTGAAAATCAACACTAAAAGAACAACACAACTCCAGTCTTCCTAAAAGAGGCATTTGTCAGATGTTGCCACTTTTCTTTGCTTAATTTAGCCTGAATTGTTATTTCAGGATGTCATGATTGCTGCAGAGTGGTTTATTATTTAAATCACTATGGTATTTGAATGAAACACTCAAAATCAGAAGACCATATATTCACTGAGAGCATACATGGTGTCAGATGTTTGTGAATCACAAGTAAGCATCAGAGACTGACACTGACTTGTGAACAGATCCTGAATCCCTAAATGAACTGCTGAATATCTTCAAAACCCCAATTAAACTCTTACTCATCAAATTTCTTTAATATTCTGTGTAATCACCCAGCAAAATTCCTCATCAAGGGTAAACTAAAATTGTGCTTCCAGGACAAGGGTGAGGGAAAGGACTCTGACACCCCTTTGAAATATATCTGTAGGAGCTGGAACCTACAGCCAACATGTCCTATTGCTCTTGATTTATACATACAAAATTTAATGGTAAAAAGTTTTGCATTTAAATTAACAATAATAATATTCAAGGAAAACTTGGAAATTATCTTGGCTTTGGACAGTGAAAGATTAAACACAGGAATCTGTGCTATTTCAAAATAGTAATATATGTAAGAGTTTGGTTTTTTTCTTGTATTACATTGCCTAGACAAGCTGATATTCCATTTTTCTTCCCTGCAGCTGCATTATAAAAATGTAATTGGCTCCTCATCCTTCCTCCAAGAAATAAACAACTTTTAATCACTATTTAAAGAACACATCCAATACTCCACATCTTACGCTTTTATATATATAATATCATTATTTATACTCCAGAACAGTTCTAGTTGACTTTTCATGAGCATATGGTGTGTTTAGAGCAACTCTTGAAGAGACAAGACTTCCCTGGACCCCAGGAGCAAGGGTAACTCTCCAGTGCATTGTCACAGCACAGCTGTTCCTTTGTCTGTCATCTTCCCCTGTAAGTTTTTGGATGCCAAGACTGAGCAATCCTCTCTTGACCCCACACACCCCACTCTGCATTTTGTTCACAGTTTTCTCTTCTAAACACTGGAGGCAAAACAGGGCTGGACACCCAGCAGCAAGACCCTTCCCCCTGTGACTGAGCCAAGGGACTGGCTCAGGCCAGCTGCTGGATGGATTTGTAAGTGATGTGATGTGTCTGCCTCCGGGCCAGGCTTAGCACTTTAGACACTTCTCTTGGAGTACAAATCTCTCCTGCATAATGCCAACATTTTTTTATACTTTAAGCTACTGTCTACTTTTGTCATGCCTAAAACCATCCCTTCCCTTCATGCTATCTTCAAGAGCATAACAAGGTCTCATTAATGGCTAGGACTATTTCTGTCCCATAGTTATTCTAAATTCTGAACTGGGAGCACTGAAAGTCTGTGTTTTGTGATTAGACTTGAACATTTACCAGTTCATGGAACAACACCTTCTTCTTTTCAAAATTATATATTTATCCAGATTTTAAAATATACTTGAGTAATAACATCACAAGATGTGAAAAATGGCTAATATACTCAGACATGGGCTACCACTAGACATAACTAATGCCAATGATTTTATATGAGAAAAAAAAATAAGCAACCTGATGTAACACAGATGTATGTACAGTTTACATGAGATGGGTTATTTATGGTGAATCTACAGTTATGACAACTGAAATCAGCCTCATCCTCTAAACATTAGATTATTAACTTCCAGTTTGCTAAAAAACCACTTTATCATAAACACTTCAGTCAATTTCTCCCCACTAGGGATGACTTAAGCATGGGATCTTTAACGAATCATGAGATCTCTTGGACTTTACCTTCAAGTCATCTCTTTCAAACAGGAAAGGTATTTACTGATTTCATATTTTCTAAAAGAAAAAAAATGAGTTAAATACCTAAATAAATTGAAAACTAAATGTGAGATTTAAATATCAATTTTTTGGTTTTTTTAGAACCTCTCAGAGCCTTTATTTCATAATTAATGATTAATTATTATCAAATATTACACAGATTTGAAAAGATATGTATTCATTCAGGAAATATGTTACTTTGTTAGCACTCTGACTAAGATTTATTAAGATCTATCACATTTTGAAATGTCTAGAATGACTGGCTTAAGTCTGTTTTTCTAACTCCTAAAATAGAATGAGGCAAAGGAAAAAAAAGGGCTAACTTCAATCTAAAAATATATTGCATCCATAAATAATAAATATTAATATATAATACATATTTATTTATCATAAGTAAATGTATTGATTTGTATGTCTAATAATTCCATTTAGAAAAAGGAATTAACCAAACATATCAATATTAACACAGAATGAGTAACAGAATTCTGAATTCTGAGTACTAAGATTATCACTAAAATGGAAATATCACTCTGCAGATGCAAAACTCTGCTTACTATGCATGTGAACTAAAATTGCTGCATTTCTATTCTAGAAATCTCTCTCTAATCCTCAAAGGCATGTGCACAGCAGGGCCAGCATGGAGGGCCATGGTGGGGCCCCAGGATCTGCAATTTGTCCACCAGTGGTTTTGGTACTGCGAGCCACCAAGGACAGAGAAGTTGTCTCTGTAATTGGATGTGTTCAGTGCCCACCTCCTCTCAAACTATGGATATTGCAAATTTGGCTTTGTAGTCTTTGTGGGAAGTATCTTCTGCCTTCAGCATTCCACATACAAATCCCAAATGATGAAATGCTGAGGTTTGACTGATATTGTGCATTTTTACTGTAATACGGATGGCAATTCCTACATCACACATAAATTAAATGTTAAGGCTAATTGCATTCCCATTTGTAAATAAAAAAATATATATTCTAATAGTTCAAGTGCTACTAGTTTTATTCAGACTTACATAAAATATAGATTATCTCTGGTGGGCTGCACTTAGCTAACTGAAATAAACAAAACCACTATTTTTGTGCGCATACTGCTTTGCTGCTGAACAAAACCAGCTTGATACACGCGAAGAATTACAAAAACTGCATTTATCTCATCTAACTGCAGACAGAACAATAGCAGCAACATCTCAGACTGCTATTTAGAGTTCTACCACAGTGAATGAAGACCTCTATCTTA
Organism: Irena cyanogastra; assembly: GCA_013397155.1. Taxonomy (NCBI): domain Eukaryota; kingdom Metazoa; phylum Chordata; class Aves; order Passeriformes; family Irenidae; genus Irena; species Irena cyanogastra. The sequence goes on from VWZV01013363.1 coordinate 100,337, forward strand.
GTGGCCCAAAACAGGTCTCAGCAGAGGACCCTCAGTGTTAAACCAGTGCCAACAGACGTGCCCCGAGACATCTGCATGGATGGCAGGGAAAGCACCCACAGCCATCCAGTACTGGGTGTCCCTGCTCAGGAACTGAACCCAGCCCCTGGTCAACACAGCCAATAAAATGTAAAGCACCATCCATCTCACCAAGTACAGGGGTCTACTTGAGGAAGCACTGCTTGTTAAATTCCACACAGAGTGCACTGGACAGCTCTCCATCGACTGCAAAGGTCCCTTGCAGACACAGTCACTAAACAGCTCAGTTCACCAGAATTCCACTTCATTTGAAAAATATGCACATATTTATGAACGACAGTACCTATGGCAATATTAAAATGAAAAATTAGCCTGTTCCTGATTGCAAATGGTGCCCAGGAAAGAATTATTTTTAAGATAATAAGAATTATTTTTAAGATCTTTCCACTAGCCTTATAAAATCCAGAAATAGTGCATTCTGAGTTAAATATCTCAGTACTCATGACAGGAGAACAAAGTTTGAGAGGGAGAAACAAAGGAAATAATGTGGAAAACACAATATGGTAAAAAACTGTTGTTTGGGGTTTTGTTGGGTTTTGTTTTTTTATTATTTTGTGGCAACTTATAGTATTATGAGCTGTTTTAAATGTAACTGTGAGCTTTTTCTTCCCTTCATCTTTTACACAGTGTATTCTCAGAGCTGAAGGATATCTCATCATTTCAAGTGAACAACAGAAATTCTCATATATTTGTGTTTTATACCAACACTGGGAAATGTTTTTATTTCACTTCATCATATAAAAAACCCCAAATCCTGAAACCATAAGACTGCAAACAATATAAAACAAACTTAGGATTCTCAAGGTAAGTTGCCTACTTACACACTCCCTAATATAAATCATCATAAACCAATTCCTTTTTGACATTAAATACTATGTTCCAGAATTAGACACAGCTATTCTGTCTGCTCTTTTATATATTTTTCATTTTATATTGTTTCATTTGGCTTTTGCAGCAGGAGGGATTTTCCTTTCTTTTCTACAACATGCTCATATCTCCCTACAGTTAGGGAAATTCCATGCTTTTAAATTATGAACAAATTCAAGCGCATTTTTATGTTTGGGTTTTAAAAAACTGAGGAGTACCACTTCCATGATTTATAACAGATAAACTGCTATACATTAATACCTGAGCATTAGACTGCTTGTTTGGGGCTATACATTACACCAAATATTTTCTGAAGTTACTTCTCTAAATCCAAAAGGATAAGGTCATCCATGGGTCACAGTGAGGAATCAAAATTTTGCCTCTTACCATCATAATTTCTTCTAAATTCCAGCCTGTGAGTAAATTTGAAAGTGATTTTCAGCAAGCGAGTGCAGCAACCACTTTACCATTGTTGTTCATGTTAAGAATTGACACAGAAATACACTGGCTTGAACTATTTACAGCATGGACTGAGTCCAACATCTGATTTTCTCCATTCCCCATGATGGAAATTGGATTTCTGCTATTTTCAGGTTTACATAATTCCCAAAATGAAGGAGTTGTATTGAAGAAGCTCTCTGAACAAATGGAATGGCTGTGGTTGACTGTACTCTGCCTCAAAAGAGATTCTCTTTATTTCTGAGAAAGAAAAAAAAACAAAACACAAACCTATCTGGCTGTTACCTAATGCCTACTTATCCATTTTCCTGTGCAAAAGTAAAGTTCATGTTCAAAGAAATAAAGAAAATGAGGACCTGACAAGATGCATTAGAACTGTCCTGTATTCCACCAGAACAAAGGAGTGCCATGAATGATGAGCACTTTAGCTTGCAAAGGATAAATCCATTGATCACTTGGAACATGATTTAGTAAGTTTTCAGAGCTCGATAATAATACAATGCAGAAATGTCACATCGAGTTAGTGTTATGCAGTAAAAAGAAATTAAGTATTTTGCTTAGACTATTATCTTTCAGTAAAAATCTACTTTTGGGCAGTAGAAGCCAGGAGATTTTAAAGAGAGATATAATTAGTTCTGAAGAGAATCTTCTGGAGGATCTCTGAGCAGAAGAGTTGCTATCTTTGTTAAAAAATTATTATTAATCTAAGGCCAAAACCAAACAAAATCAGCAAAACCAAGTAAAGACTACAGAAGACTATGCAACAGTTATTCTGAAAATATTTTCAAAACAGTAATACAGAAAATTAATAAGCTAGAGTTGACAGCACTTTTATCAAAATGAACAGGCAAAAATACAACTTAAATTTTTAAGTGAAATTTCATAAAACTACTAACTTTCCTTCAAAATAGTCCAATCATATAAACACATCTTTCATTATTAATATCAAAGAGGTTTTTAAAGGCTAGAGATTTGTGCCTTGGTGGAGATATTTTATGGAAAACTTTACAAATTTCTACTGAAGTTTATGAACCAAACTTCCTCTACAGGAAGTACAACGACCAGAAAAGAGGTTGTAGCAAGGTGGAGGTTGATCCTACCTCCCCTGTGAGAAGTGCCAGGACCAGTGGAAATGGCCTCAATTCACACCAGGGTATTGGATATTACAAAAAATTTCTTCAGCAACAGGGTTGTGAAGCACTGGAACAGGCTGTTCAGGGAAATGGCTGAGTCACTATCCCTGGTAGTTATTTAAAAGACAGTAGATGTGGCAGCTGGGGACACGGGTTAGTGGAGAACTCAGCAGTGATGAGGTAACAGCTGGATCCAATGAGCTCAGAGGTCTTTTCCAACCCAAATGGCTCTGTGTTTCTGTATGGCAAGTCCAACCTGAATTCTCCTGCACCTCAGTCACTAATAGCCCTTCTTTCTTCACACTGAACCAAGATCCCCACTCATTTCTATTCATCTAATCTGGTGACTTTCATCATCTATGCATTCACTGATGTACACTTTACAATCTTCTACCTTCCTTTCAATAGGGTCTGGAAGCAAATCAGTTCTGACCAGTGAGAAGCAGCTGAGGGACAGGGCTTGCTCTATCTGGAGCAGAGGCTGCTTCTGGGGAAGCAAACAGCAATCCCAATATCTGTAGGGAGGTTATTGGGAAGATGCCTCCAGGCTCCTCACAGCACGGCCTGGTGAGACAGTGAGGTATGCAAGTTGAAATGGGAGAGGTTCACAACGGATGTAGGGAGAAACTTCTCCCTCAAGACTGCCAGGGAGTGGCACAGGTTGCCCAGACAGGTTGTGTATGTCCAAAGGTGCTCCAGACCAACCGGATAAAGCCTTTAATAGCCTGGTCTGATTTCAAGGCTGACCTTGCTTTAAGCAAGAGGTTGGGCTAGGTGAAAATCTGAGGTTCCATTCAATTTAAAAATTTATCTGATGATTTTAAGTGGTGAGTCCCATTGTGACATGTTTAACATCAGTATTTCTAAATCCATACAACTGAAGAAAACAATCATCTTGTACAAAAAAGTCAGTAAAGTCTTATCTAGGATGTGTGTTTCTGAAGCAGATATTTCTGATATAAATTTGGACATGTTAGCATGAAATAGCTGAGCCATCATCACATGTTTTTGCAACGCATTATTACAGGGCCACACACTTAAATACATAGGGAAGAAAAGGAAACAAAATGTCACCAGTTTTGGCTTTTTCGTTTATAGATATGCAGAGAATTAAAATCTCCTAAAGAGTGATTTTTGGGGTTTATAAAGTTTTATGATGTGTTATGGATTGCAAGACCAACTGGATCCTTATATGTAACTTATATAAGGAACTGTTCCAGAGCCCTTGATGTATTTTGTATTAAAAGAGCTCTTAAAATTAAAAAAAAAATTAAAAAATAAAAAAGGAAAACAAAACAAACAAAACCCCCCAACACTTCAATTTTCCCATACTGCAGATCACTCACATAAATTCTAAGTGCCTGGAAGTATCATTGGTGTAGACACTTGAGTTGCTCAATGGATTACAACATACTCAGAACTTAGAGATTCTCTTGTAGTAAATCCTCTTTCTTCATGCAAGGATGACAGATTAGCCCATTAATTACAACCTTAAAAATAATGAATCTCTCCTCTTGCAAATATCTACAATTATATATCGCAAACTTTAATCAGGTAAGTATTCTGAAAGCTCCTGAATGATGAAAGCTAAATGAATGTCCCATGCAAGACCAAATATGCAGTATAATACAAGACATTCTGTGGAGGAACCAGTGTTTCCATCAAGCAGACACAAGAACTCATGAGTAAAAGGCATTTAGAAAAATAAAAGCAGTGAGTAAAATTTAATAGACCAGACTCTTTACTGCTTTGTGCCATGTAAAATATGGAAGCATATTTGGAAAAATCCACCGATTTGGGAGCACTTGGCATCTACTTTGCATTCCAGTCATACAGGTATAGATGATTAAACAGAGAGGAAGCGAATAGGCTCTACCAGAAGTCAATTTTTCACTTCACAGTGTATCTAGACAAGGTGCAAGAGGAATAACTTTCCAGAAAGCAATGCTTACACAACTCTAGAAATTTGAAAGACTTTGATTTTTTTAATTTTAATACTAGCTTGAAAGACTAGCATTAAATGGACATAATAAAGATATAATAGTCTAAGTAGGATTCAACTGCCTAATATATAAGCTAATTCAGAAAGGTTTTATTTTCTTAAACGGAATTTATATTTTTGTGGAGCTGTTTACTTTTAAAAGTGGCTTCCAAAGTTATTATAAGCACGTCCAAACTCAAAAACTTCTACATTCAAAATTTTAGTGCCAATATCCTCACAAGAAATTACACACAATTATATCTACCCTTACATAGTCTTCCCCCACAAATCCAAAACTCCTACCATAACTCATCATTTGTACTTGCTGCTCTTGAATTGTTTAATCTTCCATAAGGATAAATTTACAATTTGCAAATTATCAATTCCTAATTTTAATCCCATTTCATTGAAGTGTTTGAAGAGTTAGGTGTGATTTGGAAAAAAGTGTCTACACAAAGCTTGAATAATACCTAAATCTGCTTTTGTGACGAGAATTATGGAAGGCAATAAACGTGTTATATACAAAAGCAAAAATACTGAAAAGAGTCATATACTAAAGCATTTACAAAAGTCACTCTACTGTAGGCTTTTTTTTCCTGCTATCTGGTTTCCTAGACATGCCCCCAAATTTCTCGTAGACAAGGATGCTTCTACTGCTTCTAAATACTGTGACCATGGCTTTTCTGAGACTGATCCCAATCAGGAACAGTAAAGCAGACTCTGCTTCTCTCTCACCACTGACAGTGATATGGAAAAATGGAACTGCTGATACGAAGATAGGCTGACCAGCCAGTACGGCAAATCCCTTATTTAAACTAATCACATTCATATGGCACCTGCTTCAGGAGTTGATTTTGTTTCCTTTACTCCTGCTACCGCACAAATTGTCATAAATTCCCAGCTAGAATTTTTATCTAAAACAAATAAAGTGAAGATGCTTTAGAGCCATATTTTGCATGTTTGAATGTATAAAAATACAGCAAAAGAGAAGAAACTTGCAATTATTGTCAGGTCCTCCCCATGCAGTCACACCTCTGAGGACATTTTATGTTGTTGAGGTTGCTTGCAATACTCTAAACAAGAAACTTAACTAAAACCTCATTTTGAACTGAATATCAAAGGATTTAATCAATCTTATATGCTTCAGCATAGTACAAAGTCTCAACATGAGTTTAAATCTGATGCCATCTGGTAAATTGCAAGAAGGAATTACAAGACCAAGAAGCACATCTGACTTGAAAGATATAAAATGTTCCCCTTTCTATATACCCCTAAAGTATCTATAGCAGAAATATCAGAGATGCACAAAAAGCTAATGCCAGCAAGAAAAGCTGATTAATGTCAGAATTCATTAATTAATTCATAAAGCAAGCACTATACTGTCAAATCACTGTTTTGCCAGACCAGTCCCAGGAATGGAAGGAAGGAAGGAAGGACGGAAGGAAGGAAGGACGGAAGGACGGAAGGAAGGAAGGAAGGAAGGAAGGAAGGAAGGAAGGAAGGAAGGAAGGAAGGAAGGAAGGAAGGAAGGAAGGAATCATCTATTAGCTACCAAATTTTATGGAGTTAGCTGAGCATCATTTTCATTATGATCCCTCAGTTTAATTGACACACAATAATACAGTCTTTCATACTAAGATAAGCAAATAAACTGCAGAGATTTTTTAGTCCTTGATCATGTCTCAAAGAAGCATCTCTGTTGCTCCAAAATAAATTAAAACAAGCTGACATTTTAGCTTTTAGGATGGGCAATTTATATTTGCAAATATGATCAAAGACTCCATTTCCTTTCCCATGAAGAGCAGACAATTGCTCTCTTACAACTCAAGCTCATTAACACTTCCTCAGAACCCAGAGCCAGATCGTGGAAGTGATGCACAGATAATAGTGCCGCTCGACAGGAAAAGTGCTCCTCTGAAGGGTGCACACAGCTTATTGGTATGACATCCAAGCATCTCACACTCTATTCTGAACAAGAGAAGTGTCAATTTTCACATTTTCTTTAGACCGCACTTGAGCAGACAGAGGTTATGTAAAAATGCATTGATAAAGACTAGTGTAAGAGAAAAGCTGAGATGAGACCAAGTCTAAGCAAACTGCACAAAATAACATTGGCAGGTGGTTACACTCCACTTCACCCTCTCACCAGGCAAGCACACGATGGAAGTTTTCACTGATTTTCAGATTCTCAAGGCCAGGAAATAGGCAATTAATTTAACCCAATGCAGTTTTACCTTCAATGCTTCCTAACACCCCCTTAGAATATAAGCTGTGCCAATTAGTGTACTCGAAACACTGGATAAGAAGAAGTAAACACTCAAATAGTCAAGAATTTAAGTGATCATAAAGAAATGCATAAAAAGACATTTGATTTACAACATCTGCTTTATCAAGCCTCTCCTTTTTAAAATTTATTTGCATTCCTCTTTTCAATCTCTGATATTTCTCTTTTTAAGAGGCAATCAGCTACAGCCAAAGGTTGTGCAGGCCTTGGCAGTTTTCCAGACAAGGCTGGATAAAGCCATTAATAACCTGGTCTGACCTGAGAACTGATCCTGCTCTAACCAGGAGGGTGGACAGCAAAATTTCTTGCACTGCCTTCCAACCTGATGCATTCACATACAGAGCTTTATAAGAGGTATTATTTCAGCCTTTACTGAGAAAAAGTCATGAAATCAAATCTTTATTACTGTTGTGTGGGCCAGACAGCTATTCATTGAATCAAGTTTATCATATAAAATAAAGTGTGATTATGAAGGCAGTGCTTTAATCACACTTTTGAAGAAATCATTATTCACTTACAGCACAAATGAAAGTGTTTATTACTAGAGGAAAAGTGATAGCACTGTTCAAAACAAGTTATCTATTTACTGAATGGAAGATATTAATAACAAAGAAGTGTTAATCACTGAAAATGTCTTTTAAAAAATGGATTTTCATGGTGCAGAATCAAGGCTGCTGCCACATAGGCCTGCATGCAAGTAACAGTAGGATTTTAGGAGTAAGATTCACAGCAGCCCACAGGAAAATATAAAGCCCCTTAAAGAAGGCACCAGATCAAGCTAGGTTTTCCTAAAATCCTACAGTCAAATACCTAATTCTAGCCTTTAGAAGACAGTAACAGTTTGCCATAAGCAGACAAAAAACAAGAGTAATATTTATTAGGTCTAAATAAACCTAGCAGCGTTTGAGATAGCACGACAAGGGCTAACGGATTTACGCTTGTGCTGCCTGCGCGAAGAGCGTGAGACGGCTTCAGTTCAGATGCACAGAGCCACGTCATCATCCCAGCATGGCAAAGAGGTCAAACTTTCTCTGGCTTGGAGCAGCACTTAAGAGGAATACTTGGCTTCAAATCTGGAGGTGTCTTATCTCTGGGCAGCTCAGGAAATGAGACAGCACAGCTGGTATCTATTTGTACATGTTCCTGTAGCTATGTCCTTTGTGGTCTAGTGATTAGGAATATATTGCTCCTACAACACAGGGAAATTCCAGGGACTTGGTTGTCATAAAGTAATTGTTGGCAAGTTATTGGTAAATCTCAGGTACCTTTTTTAAAGTGGTTAGCAATATCTATGACCAAGTATTTCGATCTCTACATACTAGAAAAACATTGAGTAAAACTCCTTTATGTGACTGTAAGCAAACCTCTTTGTGAGACTGTTCAGGGAAAGGTCTCTTGCAACCTATATCACCCTGTGGTAGTATGAAGACAGGTGAAGTATGAAGCTCTCCCCACACAAGGCAAGATAATTTCCTTGATTGTCTTGAGAGCTGTGTCCATCCACAGATACACAGACTGACACACCAAATGTTTTCTCTTGACCAAAGTCACATTTTGCCAGGATGTGTAAGGTCTCTGCTGTGTCACAGAACAGCACAACCTAAATACTTTCCCTGCTTTACAGAGAAACTAGTTTGTCATGGACACTGTCAACACTACTTAAAAATTTATTATTAAACATTTCAAAAGAGATTCCTGAGATCTGGATGTAAAATAGAAAAAAAAAAAAAAAGCAGATGAAAAGAAACTGAAGAAACTGACTCCAGAATACTAGGTGGGATCATCCTCTGGGAACATGTTTTGTTTAATGAAGATGACATAGTGAATTTCTATGCTCTTATTGTCAAGTCAAAAATAGGCATTGTGCTGATGTATTTCAGAATGTACTGACATGACAGCCAAAACACAACATACTATAACTAACAGCCATTACATCCCTCTGGAATAATTACCAGGTATAATTTATAGCAAAACCCATAATCTGAGCCAGAACTTCAGTGTCAGAAGATGTATGAGACAACCAGGACCCCTGAATTCCTCTTATTATGCAGAACTCAAATCAAATACTATACTGAGGTTATAGCTCTCCATTCCTACCAGAACAACAAACCCTCTCCCCTGTAGTCCTCTCCACTGTTTGCAGTGTTATGCCTCCTTCTCATTAGCCCCATCCCTGCACAACTCCCTTTGCCTTCTTCATCAGCTCTCCTTGGCAGCAGTGACACCTTCTCACCACATTCAACCACCTGTATTCTGCAACTTACTCTGGGCACTTAACCAAAGCATTTAATTCCTTGAACTGCCATGAATCCAATTTCTTTATGTATTCAGTTAGAAATCAGAGGTATGGGTCTGCTTTACCACTACTAAAATTACATTCAACTGGTTTCATCGTCTTTCTCAGAGAAGAACATGCATCTTGCCCTATCCTAATTCTTTTTTAGCTACACACACATCACTTTTAAAGCTTTCACAACACTGACTAATTGTTAAGGAAAATAAACAGAGTGCAAAGTACATAAAGTGTAGAAACAGCTAATTATAGCATCATATTTGACAAAATAGGATGTGTTCATTTGTGAGGTGACCCGTACAGATTTCCTCTGTGAGCTGCCCACAATGCCTCTTGCATACAACCACATAACAGGTGAGAGACAAAGAATGAAGACACCATCTCAAAAAATCAGTGAAGCTGAGTCAGTATCAAGTATTTACTATTTAGCAGAAAGCAAACAGCTGTTTTAAACTTTTGTTTATACCGCTTAGAAAGCAAAGAGAAAGCATCAGCAGAGGTGGGATAGCCTAAGACAGCAAATCTAGCATGGGTAGCACAAAGTTGCTGGACTCATTTATGACGTGCATGAATTCAGAACAACTAAAAGCTTTTACACAGAACCACAGAAGGGCTTGGGGTGGAAGGAACCTTTAAAGGTCATCTCCTCCAACACTCTCTGCAATGAGCAGGGACACCCTGAACATTTCTCAGCGCCCCATCCAACCTGATCCTAAATGGATCCAGAGCTGGGGTCCTTCTCTGGGCCATCTGTTCCAGTGTTTTGCTGTCCTCACTGTAAAAACTTACTTCCTTATACCTAGTCTAGAGCCATGCTCTTTTAGTTGAAAAGAGGGTAGATTTAGTTTAAATCCATTACTCTTTAGTTTAAAACCCTTTTTTAGCTCAAAATCATTACTGTGTCCTATCACAACAGACCCTACTAAAAAGTTTGTGCCCATATTTCTTATGACCCTTCTCCATTTTAAGTGCTGAAAATCCAGTTTATCAGGGTCACATATAAGAGCTTTCTCTTCTCCAGGCTGAACAACTCCAACTCTCTCAGCCTGACTTCACTGGAGAGCTGTTCCATCCCTCTGATAATTTTTGTGGCCCTCCTCTGGACTTGCTCCAACAGCTCCATGTCCTTTCTCTGCTGCAGACCCCAGAGCTAGATGCAGTATCCAAACTGGCCCTCACAAGAGCAGAACAGAGGGGCAGCATCCCCTTCCTGACCTGCTGGCCACGCTGCTGGTGATGTGGCTCAGGATGGGGTTGGCTTTCTGGGCTGTGAATGTACCAGCCCAGCCAGGCAGGGAGTCATTGACCACCACATCACTCTCTGGCTGCAACCATCCCAACAATCACTTATCCACCAAACAATGCACAGTGATACAAATCTAAACAAAATGAGTTCCTAACTTATACCCTCGATTTGCTGCCTATTTTATTCATAGGGTGCTTCCTTTATTTTATTTGCTTTGCTTTGTTGTATTTTTGGGGTTTTTTTAAAGATCTGTCTTTGTTCCCTTGCTTGACATGACTCATTGTAAGTAAGGAGCATCCACTTTTCACCTACAGCAGGGCTCCCGGGCTCTTCAGTTCAAACAATCTGTCACAGGTTATTGTATTAAAGTCATGAGATGCCTGGCAAGAAAATAAAGGTCACACTTCACCATGAAAAATGTATACAAACCATACCTTGCAGGATAATCCTTGCACTGAATATGCACCCTAGAACTAGGACATGGCTTGCCCTCATAGGGTGCAGTGTAATCATCACAGGCCAGCCCTCTCAGGGGGTTTATAACTAACACAAATCCACCTCAGAAGGGATAAATACAGGGAGGGACTCCTCACAGACACCACCACAGATGGTTACCATTGCCTAAATTAAACCCAATCCAGAGCAAAGTTGCTTGACTTTGCAGCTTGCAATATTCTTTCAATACACTCTTTTTCTTCTTTAATTTAAAAAATAAACAAAAATCCTATTGACATGATCAATTCTGTTGGAAAAAAATATTTCACAACAGTAATTTCTGACTGATAGTACTCCTTCAAATGGAAAAAAAAATCAGAAAAAAGTTTCATTTTAGGAAAATTCTGACTGTAAAAATGAACAGTTTAGCTGAAAGGACTGAAAACAGACCTTTAAAAAATACAAGACAAAAGAAGCCACATGGTAAAAATAAATGCAATAGATGAAGAGAAGAAACAGACCATGAAGATTAGCAACATGGGCAGAAAGCAGGTACAAAAGCAAAGGCCAGAGAAACCTCAAGGGAATTTGAGAAACAGAACTTCAGTCTGGACTCAAGGGAAGCTGGCAGAGCCTACATACGTATTATCAAGGGACCACTGCCTACAGAAGCTATGAGAGTATCAGGGGAAAGTATAAAATACCTTTTCCCTGCTCTCACTCTTCCTTTGCTATCTGTTGCTGATGGAAACAGAACTTTATGCTCTGTGTACCTTGGTGTGGCTCAATACTGTCACCCCCATTCATATAATCCCACTGTACACAGGCTAAAAACCAAAAAAAGTATTTTATACAGAATGGGTGACTATGTCCTATTCTGAAATCATAAACAAAGCAGACAGATATTGCCTTAGCCAATTCTTCAGGGAATTAATTACTAATACCTTGAGAACTATGAAAAACAGCACACAGAATTTTCACTCCCACAAGCAAGCATAGGATAGATAAGTAAACAAGTTTCCTACCTTTAAAATGAAGACTACTTCTTGAAAAATAATTTCCATGCTTCCAACTTCCATGACTTTTTGAGTTACTCCACTCTACTTTTCCTCATCCTTATGTGTGTGTGCAGATACACATCGATAAAATCAAATAGTTTAAATCTTTGTTTAAAATTATGCTCACAAGTTAGATAAAAGCCTATGAACACATGTTTGGGATTTCTAGCAAGGTTACCTGATGCCCACTCTTGGTGGAGTAGGAGACTCAACAGCAAAGAAGCAAGTGTTGCTGCACTTTTCCAGCTAACTGCTAGGAGACTCTTAGGGTCTTTTAGTTTGTCTCAGAAAAGACTGGGCACTGTTCTGAGAAGCAAATTCTGTCATCCTGTTTGTAACAGATGACAGAAAAATTTGCTATTCTCATCAAGAAATGGAGAGTCAAAATACTACCTTTTTGCCACTCAGAAAGGTTTTCTATTACTATTTCATTTTCAATCCATTTTTATTTATTTTTTTACTAGAGGATCATTCAGTGCCTGAGAGACAATGTGCTCAAAATACTCATCAAAGGGCTCTGCTCTGTTTTTGGCTGCATTCTTGGCTACAACAGCTGTTCTAAGCTCATGATAACTTCTACCTTCCTACCCCTAAGCACATGAGCATTTTTTTGCTTTATAACACATCAATTATCACGCTTATTACTGGAGTCAACAGGGGAATTGACTTCCATGGACAAAAACTGACATTCTTTGCAGATGGATTAACGTCCCTCAAAAATGACATCTCTCCATTAAATTCACACAGAGAGCCCAAATAAGTAATTTCAGCACCATGCTTAACTTTTTAATGACTAGAGGCAGAAAAGATTAATCTGAGTATCAGACAGTAAGAGTGACCAGAGTTTCATGTGGAATTAAGTCAGTAACCAAACGGCAGCTGTGCCCAAGGGTAAAGAGGTACATTCCTCTTGTAAAGCCTTCTATGACAGGCTTACCTTGCAGGCTCTGCTTCATGTACAATACTTAATTTTTGCCTGTTTAATAAATTATCAAGCCTTATTGCAATTACTTAAAATTCTAGTAAGCAATTCTACCCCCTGGACAGATGACCATGTACATTTCTTTGAGTATGCATGAAGCTAAACATGGGAAAGACACAGGTTCCTTCCCTGATCTGAAATGGACATATTTTAGTTCTAACAGCACAGTACAGGTAGGATGATCAGATCAAAATTTATTTCAAGAAACCTATGGCTAGTGGTGTGAACATGCTCATCTCTAACATTATCAGTCTAGTTTACAATGTCCTGTTTAGCTTGTTCTTCATAGCTGCCACATTAAATGGCATTTTCTCACTGCTGCTGCAGAACAAAAAAGCTCTGTTTCCTTCCAGAATAGCCACTGTACACAATTTTGAGACTGGGTTTGCTTGAGCTAAACAACCAAGAGGAAGGACACCTGCAGGTGGAAGTGACTGCCAGAATGTCATGCAGAGAAATGACATTCAAAAGGCAACTTGTCAACAGCTCTAGATGGCAGACAAGCACGATACTTTAGGGCATCAACAGCACTGCCTATCTCCTATGAAGGCATCACTGCCAGAACATTACCTAATTTTAAAACAAGGAAAATCACCTCAGAAGTGTGACAAACTACAAAATCTCTGAATCTAATCCACTGTTTCCATGATTACTCAAATCAATAAAATTCACAATTCTTCAGGGAGATGAAAAAAAAGTGTAAATATTCTCACAATTCAATAATTAATTTTCTCATTTAATTTTTCAGTATTTAGAAACTAAAAAATCACCTAGTTTATGAAAGCAGAAGAAAAGCTCTGCCAAGTTCCCAAATGTATGTCTTTCTCCTCAGTGTGTGTTTGTATGTCTGTAGAACATTAAATTAGACTAATAATTTGCTGTTGCACCAAGAATCTACAAAGTTACAATATCACACTAATGCCAAGATGATGAACACAGTGGGCAAGTTACCTCAGCAGACCTGAGTGTTGTATGTATCATACTGGTATTGAAATTATAGACAGACTTAAGTAACAAGACCACATGATACAAGGAAAACATAAAATGCATATGTTCAGCTGGAGAAAAAAATGATTATATAGTAACAGTTCGGGTTTTTTAAAGGACATGAGAAAACAAACATTCCTTCCCTTTCAAGAGGGAAAGATTTTCAATCAACCCACCCTTAATAATGTGCACATTTAATATGAAATCATCAAACCTTTCATGTCTAGGAAACATCTGCTTTCACCTTATAAATGTAACACTTACAGATACACATTTATTAATTTTCTTCTTTTTTGCCTGATATCAGTTTGTGTTTTGAGAGAGACAGTAGGGACAACTAGGATGAAGCAACACTGTTTCACTCCTGTTTGGCAGTTCCTATGCTCTTACGAAACTATCATCTGTGATTATCAGTCTGTTTATAATCTACTGAGGGTAGGATGTGATTTGCAATATTAAATGGGATCAGTGCAATCATGTAGCTCAATTCCCATGTGCCCCTTTGAAAATCTGCTCATTTTTGTACTTAAACTCCTCTTCCCCTACAGAACAGAGCATTGATTCCTCTTCTTCAGCGAGATGAATCCCTTCCCACGTGACTTCACATGTCAGTCTATTCTAACCACTTCCAGCTGCCTCTGCTCATCCAAGCACAGCACTGGCATGCGAGAGGGCTATGAGATGCCTTCCTCAGGAATTCCACTGGATAGGAAACAGATTGCTTTGATGACTCTGAGATGCGGATAAGGACAAGATATTTCCGATACATTAACCTCCTGTTGACAGAAGTGATACCAAAACCATAAATGCTGGTGGTATTGTATGACCTTCTACATGTTGGTGCTTTCCAAATGCACTTTCCTTTGACTGATTTACTGCTGTCAAGAGGAAAGCCAGTGCTGTTTCCCAATGTTGAACAAGATCGATTCAAATAAAAACATAGGAAAAAATAATCCCTTGGATTACATGGGAGCATGCAGAAGCTGGTGTTGTGTCTGTGTATGCACATGGTCTGTTTCTGTGCACACAATTTCCTCATATGTAATAATTAATTTGATTCTTCTGAAGTTTTTTGCCAGACATACATGTGTAGAGTACACACAAATGCATACATACATAGTTTGCAGGTATACACATATACATAAACAGAGAGAACACTTCCCTAACCTCATTTGTGAATGACAAAGGTGACATTTGTGAATGTTACTTATTTTGATATTTACTGCTTGCAAGTTGCATTCACATGCTCTATTTCAACATTAATTGGGAAGAATATAAATTAATATATAAAATTAAATTTCACCCATAATTCCCATTCCTGAGAATTAACTATAAAGCAGCAGTTTTCAGGATTGCATCCTACCAGTTTATTAAGAATGTTGCTGATTTTGCTTTCTTCTATGATTTAACATCTAAGCTTTTTTTTTTCCTTCCATCTCCCAAAGGGACAAATAACAGTATGTCATGGAAAATGGGTTTTCTACCTCCATGAAGATTGTATGCTTATTTATTCTTCAGTTCTTTTTCACTAGAACACAAAACACACTATGAATGCATACATACTATGTACATATTGCCACCTGCTATGTAAAATGATACATTACATAATATGTTGTATATACTGCATGTATGTGCATGTACATGAGTTTGTATAAATATATATATGTGCATACATGTACACACAGTAGCAGAACACTGCAGTTAATTTTCTGTCTTCATGATTTTTCCTCAGACAAGAAGAGAGCATCACCACAGTGTTTCCCTGACTGTTTTGTAAATGCACAAGCAGTTTGGGCACAGGCAGATGAGGAATGAGAACACAGCAAGGAAACTTCAGTTTGGATGAGCACAGGTTTTGAACATGAAGGGAAAAAGAGATTCTCCTTTGATGTAATGGATCCAGCTCCAAGAAAATTGTGGATTGATGCCAACTGAGGATCTAAGACATTAAGATTGATAGAAGGAAAAATGCTTTAGCTCTGATATTCTTTAACTAAAATCATCAATTAAATAGAGATTAAATTTAACTACTACCAAAAATCAGGTCAAAAGCACTAATTCAGTTTAAGACAGTTTTTCTACATTTATCTGTTTATATGGTAGCTTGTACCTTAAATTTAAATCTCTTGTGTCCCAACTTCTTATTTCCCAAAAGCAAAAGAACAGCAAAACCTCCCTGCATAGATATCATTTGAGAATTACATAAACTAAAATATGCAGCTTAGAAACTCCCAGCCTGGAAAGCAGTGACTTTATATCAAACTATCCAAATATGACTAAGTCCATAACAGATCTTGCAAACATTACTACTGAAGGCCATGCCATAACTCCCCATTTTAGGGAGCAATACCCAGGCACATGAGTCTTGGTTATAGCAGTATTGGCATATGAATCTGCACAGATAAACTGTAGTGAAGGCAAGGAAGGAACCAGAAAGTAGTCAATCCTTTATTTAAACCCATGACAGGCTTGAGCCAGTATGCCTTTCAGAGGAAAGTTGGAAAACTCAGTGCAAATTGCAGTGGCATTTTGTGCCTTCTTATATAAGACCACAAGAGAGAGGAAAAAAAAAAATCTGTAGTCTCCAGTTTTGTGTAATAACTGCTGGTTAAAACACTTGCACACTTGCTATGGGTGACCCACATACAATTCTGTTGTCTGTACAAGCATATTCAAACCCACACTAACAGAAACTCTCAAACCACAAAGCTGAGTGACTGTATGGGGTTACACAGCCTAGAGTTTATTGTCATGAAAAACAATTTCAGGAGTCAGAGTCCAATCACAACATGGCTCCACTGACACTCAGCTAAGAAGAAGTGCATGAGTTTGTCTCATCTTCCTACTATTCATGTCAAATTCATATTTAAACCTTAAACCTGCCCAAGACCTCCAGGCTACAAAAAGTATTTATTTTACTTAAGTGGTATTGCAGCAAGCTGTGGTACAAGCACAAGTAAATGTGTTAAAACCTTTCTCCAGCCTCTCATATTGATTGTCACATCAGAATAGTATTAATAAGGGAAATACAACTTATTTGTGTAAACACATGTAGCAACAGATAATACACATCTGATCTGTTTATTTTAAATATCAATTGTACACATTATAATATCACTCATATACTGATCTACATAATACTTACAGAAATAAAGTGATAAATTCTAAATAATTCAGCACTGACAGCAAATAACTTGGGGATCCAAAGAACTGATGATTTTCCCTTGCCCTGGTAAGAATGCAGAAATTTCTTTGAAGAAATAAGTATTTTCAAAATAAAAATACTAGCAGGCCAGTCATGTGAAAGCTTTACTAGGCATCTGATCTAGACACAGAAGTTCACCTAAGTGAACTATCCAAAGTGAAATCCTTCCTATCCCAATGTACAGTGCCCAAATCCAAATTCACATTCATGAAAACTCAGCAACCATGGAACTCCAGAAGAATTTGATTGTTTATGTAATCTCTGGAGAGAGAAGCTTTTAAATCCCTCAAGACAGACAAAGGTATAAGCTGGGATTTGGTGTTCTCCAAACCTGAGCCTGTGTTGTAAAGGGCAGGCCAGCATGATTTACTATACCAGGAAGAGAGAAGACTGAGGGGAGAGGGGGAAAGGCTGGGAGTGGGGCAAGGGGCAGGAGAAGAATTAAAA
>VWZV01013363.1:117828-138549 GCA_013397155.1 Irena cyanogastra
AAAAAGTGAAGATTTCCTGCCAACTGCAGATTTCCTTACTCTGTGCCTTTAGACAACACACATGCAAACAAATTAACCATCCTCCTGTAAGGGTTGAAAGCCAAGGTACACATTTTCTTGAAGTATCTCTTCATTTGACAAGACACTTGTGCTGCTTAGTATCTAGCTAGGATCCAAACTCTGTTCTGTCAATTAGGTTGTGGTCTTTTTCTTTTTTTTTTTTTTTAAATTTAAAAAGAAGAAGTCAATTTTCTAACTCAGTCATTTGTTTTCCTTCAGCAGGTGTTCTTTGTTTCCAGTAACACTTGGTAAATTATTATTTAAGCACATTCACTAATGGATTGGAACTGTGGCACAAATGCAAGAGCAGAAGTGATTTCTAAGTGGGTGTAATTATGGTTAAGCATCTCCAAATTGGTTTCATCTTCATTGCATCCATGTGTAATGGAAAAGAGGTACACCTTGTGCAAGCTAACATAAAACCTCAGAATGAGTTGGTACACCCTGAAGCCATTTGCTTTTCTCCCTTTTCCAACTGACATGCAGGTTTTGCCACTTCGATCTCTTTTCTGATGATGGACAATTAGGATGAGTAACTCCCTGCTAGCAACAACTACTCTGAAGCATGGATTTACTGAAAGGGCAGCAGAGCACACTCTGGCTATCCATCAGGTGTTATATTATGGTGTGGTCTCTATATTATGTATTCTTCTGGAGTGGGACTAATTCCCAGAGATCCTCCTTTGATCCTAAAATATTAACTGTGGCTTCCCAGTTTTGAAAGCCAAGAGTATCACTAAATCGAAAGCTTTGTTTTATCCAGTGCCTCTTCTTGTTCATCAAAAGAAGTGAGAGAAAGTGACTGCTTGGGATAATCCTTCACTTGCAATAAACCTAAATCAAGAAAAACAACTTCAAATTGAACTCTGGAACACTATTTTTTCTTGAAACACAGCTTCTTCTTCTGCATGTCACATTAGATATACTGTTACATTCACCCTAAGAGATTTTACCACTCTTTATGTAACTACCTGCCAGTTCACTAGATATTTCATCAACCATACTGACAACCAAAAAAAATTTCAAGAATGCCTTAACAAAACCTTCAAAGATTTGTGTTATGATCTGATGTACTACTATAAAGGCTACAACACACGATTATAAAATGCTGTGGGGAATCAAAAAACAAAATATGTGAAGTCACATTGAATTTAATGTGATAATAGTTTTTCAAAAATGTCAATATTCTCTGGGTAAGAACTTAAATTACTTAAAATTCTTTCATGTCCCAAACTCTCAAATGACATGAAACAGTCCCTTGCTCTTTCCTTTACATGAATAACTCCAGTCAGAAAAGCAGTGTTTCAGTAGTCAGGCTGAACAAAGTTTAGGAATTTTCAGATTATACTTGCATTACAATTCTTTTTAAGAAAAATTCATCAGGTTAAAAGCACTTTTTGAAACACAAAGACAAAATAATGGCTTGTTCTGAAAAAAAAACAACAACAACAAAAAAAAAACAAAACAGCAACAACAAAAAATTTGAGGGGAAAAAAGACCAAAATTTCCTTTAGCATTTTCACCACAATGGCACTTATAAGTCCTCTTCACAAAGAACAGATTAGACTATTCAGAGAATCTAAAGCCACCTCTAATGATCCACACCAGTGAAAATCTGAACTTTTATTATTACACCTGAACTTCCAGATAACTATTCTACTACAAAACATCTGCTTCTCTGTTTATTTGCTGTGAAGAGGGAGGTTTGAATATGCTAATTTGTACTAAAGAAGGGCTTATCAGCTATTTATATCAGATTTGTACTGAAGTTTCACAACATTATGTGATAAAAGACAACAACCTTAAGTTAGTTGTTATCTTGTTTAACAAGATGGTTACATCTTCACTAAAATTAACCAACTAATTTTGTCCTTAATTCGCAAATTTAACATAGCCTTCTCCCTCTTTCCTCTGCTCCCAGATACATTCCTATCACATTTTCCCCAATAAGCAGAAACATCTATTAAAGCATACTTACAGTAACATAATGTATCGCTACAAACTTACTGCTACAAGTATTTCAGACTATTCTACTTGATAATCCTATTTTTTCTACATTTTTTTCATCTTCGGTATAAAAGAGATTATTGGTTGAAGAGAGAACACATCTGCTGCTAGAATGAAATGTTTGCCTTCCTCAACTCAGTACCTATACACTGAAAAAACCTAATATTAAATAAATAGAACCCAAAATCCTGCGTTACCACATTAGAACCTTAGTCCATATTCAGTATCCTGTATACTGTTATGAGCAACATATATTTCTTTATAAAGTAATTTCAACTTCAAACATTTTAATTTCAGATTTTTTTTTCTTGACTTTAAAACAAATTCACCTCACAATTACGAGGTCAAAATGAATAGCTATGCCTGCTGGCCACTAAAATAAAATTAACTAATCCCTTCAGAAATCTATCTGGAATACATACTGGATGCCAGGCAATGCAGCAGTTCTGCAGGTTGGTAAGAATAATTATTGCCCTTCCTGGGTGGAGTGACACTCTCCCTAAACTGTGTTCATACATAATTGTGATGAAGATACTGATTTGATCTTCCTTCTTAAATTGCTGAGGAATCATGTCTTAGAATGGGGTCTTAATCTGTTTTCAGTGTTATCATGCTCATTGTCAGATACAGAATTAAATAACCTCATTAGTACTTCAGACATTGAATAGTGGAGAAGATACTGATCAGCCTCTGTCTAGTATTTTCCCCTTTCCTCAGTCTTGAAGAGCCCAACTCACAGGCATGGCAATTACTGTCCTGAGAGACAAAACAAGTTTTTCTGAGCCAGAACAAATACTCCTAGAGCTGGGAGTGGTAAGAAAAAGAGAGGGAGAAGGGACTGTGTAAATGCAACTGCACCAGCTTTAGACATCATGCTGAAATTCAGCAAATAATTGACACAAGAAAACACACAGCATTCTCTACCACAACCTTAAGTCTTTTTAAAGAGCTGCTAATTTCATTTAATTTCACCTGTTTATAACAACTTCATGCTAATGATAACAGTTCAGGGGTTTGATATCTGCCTGATGCAATTTCAAGTTTCTTTTTCTCTTTCAATCAAGGCTGATTTATTTATCAAACTATTTGATTACTTAAAACCAATATTTCAACAACTGTCATCTACAAAGTCATTCTGTAAATAAAGAAGCTCTTGTAACATTGAAGGAAATTATTAACAGAGCCAGTTCTTACAACTGGAACTGTTACTTCTCTGCAAGAGGTAGGTGTCTACAGAAATATTCAGTCAGGGTTTTTTTTCTCTGTTTTTGAGTTGTGTTCCTTCAAAAACTAGAAAATTAAAAAGAAATTAACACTATTTCACATAACTCTTCTACTTCTATATTGGGGTGCATTCTTTGTGTTTGTGGGGTTTTTGGGGTTTTTTTGAGACTGTGAAAAGCAATTATAAAAAACTATGGAGCCTCAACCAAAAAGATAGATTGATTAACAAGCTTTTAGTAGACCAAGTTTACCAAATGTTCACTAATTAAATAAACAAATCGAAAAGTAGGAAACCTTTCTCCTTGCCTAGCTCTTTTAATAAATTGTTGCATGCTTGCCCAAGTGATTTTTAGTGAAACTAATGACACCATATTTCACCATCTTTCCTTTTTTGATCCTATGTTCAAAGGGAGAAGGAGTGAAGCCTAGCTCCAGCCAGCTAAAACCCACCAGGTCTGAGTTCTGCATGTTCTTGAATGGAGAAGCTTGTACAGTCTGCAGGACACATCTCTGTCCCACCCTGCACTGTCTAACAGGGTCTGTATCTCCTGGTTAGAGGCATTACCTCTCAGACAGCTGACACCAACCCTGCACTCTGACTGACTCCTGCTAACGCTTTAAAGGCAGGGTTTTATTGGTTTGGTTGATGGTTTTTTTCTCTTTCTTTTTTGGGGGTAGGTGTGGATTTTTTCTTTTTGTTTTTGTTGCTTAATAAAAAAAAAAATCACTTATTAAAAAATTGTCTTTTTTTCAGATTTTCAAATGCTGATAGAAATGTTTTGAACAAGCAATGCATGATTCTGAGGAAGCCTCTAAACTACACCAGTAGCATGTGAGGCTCAGTGTGAAAACTGAGCAAAAAGTACATAACTATTTCCTTAACTCAACTTATATTACCAATATTGCCATTCCAGTCAAGAAGCACAGTCAGTATGTTGTTTGCCATGAACTTTTACAGCCACGTATAGATATTTAATAGAAAATGACAATTTATCTTAATTCCAACAACATTGGAATAAAGATAATTATTACAGAAAACAGCAACATTGCTGGAATTGCTCACAACTGCCTCACCACAAAGAACTCTGCAACAACTGTAAAATATCCCCTCACCCTATCTAGGAGACTGGACTGGCTCACATCATACATTTTCTTAAGTAATTTATTAGGCTTAGACCAAATCTGGTGACCAGTACAGAATCGTGACAATCATGGAATCATAGAATATTATCTAACAGATCCATGATCTCATTTGCCACAAGTTTATGGAGAAAAGTCATGTCATTAAATTCAGAGATGTTTTACTTCTCTTTGGGATTAGGCAAGAAGTAGTACCTCTTCAACCTAAAACATCTCAACAAATACAAATCCTGTCAAATCTGTAACTTTTTTTTTCTGGGAACACACTGTGCAGAAGAAATTAATTGTAACAAAAAAAATTACAGAAGTATGTTCATGAATAAAACAGCAGGTTATGGCACAAAATAGCTTGGATAAAAAATATTTAAGTAAAAATTGAATATAATGTGTTACTGGGATTTCAAGTTATTAAATATTCATTATTTCAGTACCTTGAGAACTGTTGATTCCCAAGCATACAAAATTTTAGTCTGCCAGCTACAATTCTAGTTTGATGCCAAGCATCTCACTGTCCTCATCTATTATACAAGTACTAATAATTATTTACTTGATAAATGCTTCAAATTTAAAAACATAACATCTATTTTATTAATTTAATAGAAAAACTTCTATCTCCAGTTGTATGGTTCAGATTGAGAGAAATCAAGGAAAGGAAAATATAGCAGCATGGCACCTTGGCTATTTTCTTGCCAAGAAAAATATCTCTATGCAGTATAAAGCACTTTACTCAGCTGTTATAGCAGATAATGTTACTCAATAAATCACTCCACGGTTGATCATTTGAAATCCACCTATTTATAAATGTACATATCATGTTATTAAATGTCAAGTCAGAAATATTACACTTACACATAGTCAAAATTTAACTTCTTTAGATAATTATAATCCAGTGAGAAATGTTTTCTTGGTAATCTACCATCTAATTACCTACATGTAATTTAAAAAACAAAAAAGGGGGAACATCTAGTAGTTTTTAAGGAATATAAAACTGTGTATTTTTGTGCTCACTTAAACTGCTTTTTTCACATCTGCAAATACAAAATATATAGTCAAATGAAATTTGAGATTGCAAAATATCCCAATCAAACATTACTTTACTTCTCTTCTAATCATAGCTTGGAAAAGCTGCCAGGCATTGCAGAAGGACTTAGTAAAACAGAAAATGCAAAGTAAAAGGAAGTTCACAGCACATGCAAGAACAAATCTGTTCTTTTCATATCAAATGAAAACTGCATCACTCAAAAGTGGATTCAAAAGGGGAAGGGTAGTGCTTTCAAGGTGCAAGTCAAGATAAGCAAATCATCATTTTCTAAATCTGTTCCAGAATATCCCTAAAGATAGTGCAGAATAAAATGAATTAACATTACCAGGCTTCAAATTAATTTTAAAACACCCAGAAAATAAAGCTGAAAATTAGTAAGGGCATCTGAATGATCAACTTCTCCCCACCAGTGTGTAGCTTAAAGGAGCAAAACCAAAACCTTGATGCCAGAGCTGTTATAGAGCTGCAGATAACAGAAAAAAACATATTAAAGGCAAGGAAGCCCAGCACCTGAAAACTCCTGACAGCATTCTGGATTCCAAAACAAGGAGCTATCAGACAATAGCTCAGAAACAGCTGATTAAAAAGAAGTAAGTTTCAGTGGTTGTAAAGACTCCAAAAGACAGAGCCTTTGACAGGGCTAGGACTGGTTAAAAAGGAGCTGAGTAACCCCACGTACACAACCAATACAAAATGACCCACAGAACAGTCAGACCTCACTCCACAGGCAAAACAAATGGTTGTCATTGGCAAGAGGCTGCCAGGAGCTGCCATGTGGACATAGAGTTTGTCCAGTGACCTTGTGCCACAACCCGGGGAAGTCACAGCTACTGCTGGTGTCCCTCTCCACGTTCCCCTTCTCCAACACAGGCAGGAGATGCCCTGGGATGCAGCACAAGGTGCTCTCACTCTTCTCTCCTTTTCTTCCTCTGCCCTCACTTTCTTAGCGTGGCAAAAGTCATTTGTACCCACACCACAAAGCCGCTTGCAGCTTATTCTGGAGGAAAAAAGAAAAAAAAAAAAAAAGTGCTATGCAGACTAATTTACACTTTATCAAAATAGCAGAAATAAAGGGTCACCTCATGAAATGCAGAACACAGCCTCACCCTGACACTTAGTAAATTTCAAAAAGATAATCTAGCTAATACACTAGCAGAGGGGAGTATCAAGCTTTTTTTCTGTTCATTACAAAAGCAATGTCCACAGTGAGATAAAAACTCTGCTAGCACAGCCACAAGCTCTTCACTAGCACATGCGATCAAGAAAATTCATCTGTCCCTGATGTACAGGGAATTCTGCAACCATCCTCTCAGTTTCTCAGACCCTATTCTGAAATACCTGACAGCAGCCAAGATGAGATGCTAGTCACAAGCAGGACTGTTTTGTTTGGTGTTTTACTCCCTGATGTACACACAGAAACCACATCATCTTTTTCCTTTCTGCTGCTTCTTATTGCAGATTTTCTCCCAGTTTACTGCTTCTGTTAACCACCATTTGCATTGCCTCTCTCCCATCTCAGCACACTCCAGGCTCTTTCACACTCTTCATAAATTAGGAAAGACGTGGTTGCACGATGAAGGAGTTAAAGACCAAAGGCCTGGAGTGCACAAATCAATTTTCAGTCCAAGTTGTATATGGCATATCCATCTGCATATTATCCCTACCAAAGCTGATAAGTATCTCTAGGAGATTGTTAGGTTTCTCAAACTCTAGTTAGTTGTCAGGATATTAAATGAAATAAAGGAGGTTCTCAGCAGCACTAACAGGATGCATTGGGTTTGCATGGCAAGGTCTTGGTGGAAGGTTGGGACTATAGGAGTGGCTTCTGTAAGAAACAGAACCAATGCCAGCCAGTTCCAAGATGGCCAAGGCTGGGCCCATCAGTGACAGTGGTAGAGACTCTGGATACCATATTTAAGAATGGAAAGAGTTACTGTGCCAGAGCCTCTGCAGCCAGAGAAAGAAGTGAGAATACGTGGGACCCATGTGGGGGCAGTTTGGGGAGGACTTCTCCTGTGGGAGGGCTCTCATGCTGGAGCAGGAGAAGGGTGAGAGAAGTTCTCCCCATGAGAAGAATGTAGTGAATGAGACCATACATGATGAACCGAGCACAGCTCCCATTCTGCATCCCTCTGTGTCACTAGATAGAAGAGGTAGAGAGTTCTGGAGCAAAGTTCAGCCTAGGAAGAAGGGAGGCATGGGATAAAGGGCATTTTTAAGATTTAGAGTTCGTTCTCATTGCCCTACTCCGATTGGTTGCTAAAAATAAGACAGAGTTGGTTCAAACTACACTGCTTTTACTAGGAACTGAGGTTCCTTTGCTGGATCTCCCCAAGAATGAGTCTCAGATACAGACATCATATGCACAAGTTCAAAACAAAATTTCTGTCATCAAAATAGGCTAGAAATAGGATTTTGTAACTTTAAATATCAAAGAACTGAGCTCTAGTACTCATTTGGCCTAGAGTGTCCTCCCATATTTTTAGTTGAAACACTGTATATTGTAGCCTGTATGCAACACAAGACTGAACATATCAGTGTTCCTTTCACGGAGGTTTGAATCATTATAAATGCATACAAATTAAAAATATTTTAGGAAGAATACTGCGCCCTCCATTATGCACATGTATACATAAGCATACATAATCAATCCGTGCAGCTTTTTCTATGTCAATCCCAAAAATCAATCTCAGGCAGCATTAGTTATTTAAATGCCATTGACAGCTCAATGAGAAATTCACAATTGTGCTCCCAGTGAAGGGAAGTTCAATGTGAGTCAGATAATGCCTGAATTTTGGACAGTTGCTATTAGACATACCTTTTTAATCAGGGATTACTACATCAGATAGGGAGCTTCTCCTGCAACACTTTGCCTTCAGGAAAACAAGGCAGATTATTTTCTACTATGAAAGGACAAATCTGATGAGGAAATTTATAACCTGACCTTGAAACAGACAAACAGAAGTAAAATAACACTGAAGCTTTTTTTGGCCACACAACGTTCCTATCTACAATTTTATAATGCAAAGAAATTGTACACCTATATCCTTCAAGCCATAGTAAAGCATGCATTACTTATTTCACAATTATATTAAATTTATGTATTACGGTCATAAATAACAACTCAGGAAAGAAGCCTAGAATTATTGAATACATCTGGATGGATTTTATGGACATTAGCAACTACAGTTCCAGGTAAAACAATAAATTGAAGCTCCAATTGCAAGCCTATGTTCTTCACACATCTTCCAAAGCAACACACAATATTTCAGGCATTTGGTCCTTCTAAACTCAATGATTTATAGAAGAATGTATTTAATCCAGCAATGGTGAGATACTGTTATTGGCTCCTTTATTTCTGCTTACTGTGTTCTGAGTTGGAGACAAAGGATAATAGGCACTATCCCAGAGCCCTAGGCAGGCTCATAAAAGTTTCATTTCCACACATAAGACCCATACATTCGAATAGTACAAAGAAAAATTCTCCCCAGAGTGACTTCTTTGATGCTTCCAATATCAAAACTCAAGATTGGTGTGAAATGTAGATAGAGAAAATGGAGATGGGATATGGAGATGAACCAGGTACCACATCATCACTTCTACAAGAAGCCACAATAATATAGGAACTGGGAAATACAGGGAAGAAGCACTGACCTTGTTCAGACATTCAAAGCTCTCAGCAATGCTGGCTTAGCTCAGCTGCCTACTGTCACAGTAGAAACCTGCAGAAACTGGTAATAGAAACCAATCTCTGTCTTGATTTCAGTATCACAGATCATATGAAGACTTACTGAAAGTGGAAAAGGCCCTGATGTGGAACTTCAGGGCATCTTTGATTTCCTTTACTCTTCCCTTAATCCAAACCAAAATGACTTTTATACTTTTGTGCTTGTCTGTAACTTATCCCATATTGATAAATTATAATTATCAATGAAACACCTGGATAAAGTAAGAACAGGTGAGGAATTTACCCATCTGCTACAGGCTAATAACTATAAATAAGAAAGTGCAAAACCAATTACATTTAAGTTCATACTACTTCTTAGCTAAAAGTATATAAAATGCTGTATAAAATCTGGCAGCAGCAGTAACCAGTCCTCCACACAAGGAACCTATAAGAGCAATGCAATTTGATTCACAGAAACAGGGCACAGAAAAATTCAGGTAGAGTAAGAATTGAGATGTTATTAAATTTAAAAACAAGACCAGTAAAAGGCAAAGAACATGAAAATGTTCACGAAGAGACAAAAACAGATTTAAAGAAACTGGGACAAATTATAGAACACTATTTTTAAGGTGTTATTAACACTTGCCACATTTGAAGTGAGAATGAAGAAAAAAAACTGAAACATCCCAAAATAAGCTTACATTGAAAAATTCATCTGAAGACTACTTTTCTGAGAGATATGCTATCTTCATATTTTTCCAAATGTTTCATGTAGACAGAAGATAGGCTGTGGTCAATGTGTTTCAGAGGATTAAAGCAAGGGGAAGGAAGACAGGGAAGCAAACACAGACAAGACCCTCAGGAACTCTGAAATTGCCATGAACCACACTGTTCCCCTGAGTACAATGACAGCTAATAGACCACTTGACAGAACTTCAGATGCATGGAAAATAGAAAATGAATTTAGGTGGGTTCAGGTCTCTCTAAATGTAAGTCTTGCTTCATATTCACAATTATATAATCATTAGTGGAGCTGTATTGGCATAAGGCTAAATTTAAACGAAGATTAGTCACTCTGACTATGCTGAAGCATCTGTTAAGGACATAATTTCATAGTGTTTTTCTTGGACCAAAGCCACACTTGCCACATTGGCTAACAAGATGGCTGACTTTAAAGATCATATTCCTTTGCAATTCAGTTGCAATAAAAGAGACTATTTTTATAACTACATTGGTAAAACAAGGTATAAATTGTTATGGTCCCATCTCACCACACATCAGAAGTATCAAAAAAGAAGAGATGTTTTGCAAAGGATGTTTGGTAATCTGAGGTAAAACTCCAGTCCTAGAGCCAGGAACACAGTCAAAGGCACAGGCAGTTGGTATGGTTTAGGAGTCTCCTCAGCAAACAAAAGAAATGAGAAAAGTATCCACTCCCACACTGAACTTCCCTAGAGTTAAGGCACATGGGCAGAACAGCAAGCAGGGAATAAACCACAACTACACCTGGTCAGTCCCTGACATACTCGGTTTAGCCCCATTCACACATGCAGGCAAAAACAAGAGCTTGCATGAAAGAATGTTCCTGTGAAGAGCCAGTGGTTTTAATTAAAAGAAGCAAAAAATTAATAATCCATAAAAACTTGGAAAATTGCTAGCATGAAACCAAGATCTGACTGTATGTAACAGCAGCTACAAGAAATGTGATAAAACAGACCAAATATATCCTGTGCTGGAATGCAGTGCAGTGACAGACACAGCACAGACAGAGCAGAGGAAGAGTTATTTCCAGAACTTTCTTCTGAGACTTGGGTTTATTGCTGATCTAGAAGTTAAAGATCCTTACCTAGATACATAATTTGGCAACCAAAACCAGTAGTACAACACACAGAAGTAAGTTTTATGGTGGGTAAGTGACTATAAAAAGCTCAGTTTATACATTAACATAAATGAAACTAGACAAATGAGAACAGATATTGTCTTGGGGCAATTATTTACCATTGCTAATGCATAGAAGTGCAATAAATGTAGCTATTAGCATAGGAATGCTTTCATCCAGCTGTAATCTCAACATCAGCTAAATTAAAGGAGAACGTAATAAACCTGAAGATACCTCTTCCTTCTCCACATTAGAAAAACAACACACAAAGTGAAAGCAGAAGACTAGAGAAAGAAACCTTTGTAATATCCCCACAACCACATAAAAAGAAGAAGCAGTGCCAAGGACAAAGCTCTCTACATCTCGCTCTACAGGTGAACTTTAAAAAAAAAAAACAAGACAGAAGGGTTCAGATCTAGTGATCTGACTAAAGACCTATCCTGCAAGTGATTAATTTTATTTGACCTTAACACTCAGAGTGCAAATTTCCTTCTTCTACAGCCTAGTCTTGTCATAATTTGTCAGAAAAAAAGGCAATGACAAGACTTTGCAACCTATGGAAGAGGTAATATAAGAAATAGTTTTCTTTACAAGTAATTCTTGATTTGGTGATTCAATGAAAACCCCTTCTGTTTTCCAAGTTTAGTTAATATGGTACTAGGTGGAGTGCTATACAAGGTGTTGAAAATGGTCAGTGGTCAGCTGTAGAAACCTTGAGTTCCGTCTTTCAGCTCGAAGCTAGACTAAGTCTTAAACAAAAGAGATTTAAATAAGAATCTCTTTCTTTGACTACATGGTGATTAGTAGGTAAAAGAATGGAAATAAATGAAGATTTGCCTACTATTAATGAGGAAAAAACCAAAAAAAACCAACAAACCAAAACAACAGTGTCACTAATCAAAACTTGGTGGCACGTGAATCATCAGAACAGTAAGAGAGAAAGTGGTTTGCTCATGAATCTGGCAGTCTTTACAGGTGATGGCACTTTTCTGCACTTTGCTCAGCCATGTGTCAGAGAAGATTTAAACTGAGAGATCATCTTCAATTACACTGTTCACAGGCAGGAGAAATCACTTTTTTCAATTAGTCTAATGCAGCATTTAACACAAACCATACTTACCCAACCTAAGACAGCCTCTATTATGTAACTGCATCTATTTATTCCT
The DNA here is from genome assembly GCA_013397155.1 of Irena cyanogastra. Lineage (NCBI taxonomy): Eukaryota > Metazoa > Chordata > Aves > Passeriformes > Irenidae > Irena > Irena cyanogastra. The sequence continues at coordinate 130,014 of VWZV01013363.1, forward strand.
TGATTTCCATGGCATTTCTGATAGTAGTTCCTCATGTCATACAACTGATAAATAGCATATTAACACCAATTCTCAGTACTTCATTGCAATAACCAGCTGTGCTCAATCCTGCACCTCTTCTGATTGTCTAAAATTGACTATATTCACTTTGAAATGAGAATTGTTTACCTCAAGAGTTCTGAGCTATTTATGTTCAATGGATACCCCCAGAACCTTACAAAAGCTAATCTTAAACTCTTCCTCATGAAAACAGACAGAAAATATCTTTTTCTCTGTTTCTGGAAGTCTTCTCTTTGTTTATATATAAAGTAATTGTTTAAGCTTTTTGGGAGCCCTTTCAACATATCAGCCTATTTTTGAAGCAGTCACAAAAACATATGTTTTGTGTAAAACAAGAATAAATTGCCAAGGCTTCTTGGCCTTTCAGTCCATCACTATGGCATAAGAGCACATCAGAATGCTGGCTCGTCTAGGATTCATAGGATACTTCCTATCCCAGAGAGAATTCCTGTTTACAGCACAGTAATTTTTAACTAATCTAAACTTCTCTTTTTGACCATAAGATCATGCTTTTCCTTTGGCAGCAAGCTATTTATTGTACAACACCTCTTTATGCAAAAGCATTATCGTATCCAACAATGGGAATAAACAAACAAAACCGATCTGCATATTCATTTCAGACAAACACACATGATGAAATTCTAAACTAAACCTTTCAGAAAGTCTACAGACATCTTGGCTCTACAAAATAGAGGTAGTAATCTCCCAAAGACAGATGCCTAATAATTTCTGATGATTTACATTCCTGGTTGAGTCAGAGCAGGATGTATGGAAACAATCAAAAATGTTCTCTCTACTGAACACAAGGCATTGGGCAACAAATATTCTGTATACTGATATACAAGCAGATGGAGACTTCCTGGAGTTTAATAATTCCCATTTTAAAAGCTGTTGTCATTTAAATTTCTGTATCATTTAAAAACCATATCTAGAATTCTGAGCAAAATGGAAGACAAACAGAGCTGGCAGACCAGTCAATGACTAGAAAGAGAAAATGAAAAACATTGCCCATGAATGGTCAGTTTTAGAATCCAGAGTTCCAAAAACCCAGTTCAAGTCCACCTACAGCTAATGTTATGAGTCACTAAGGCTGCAGACATCCACTTGGATGAAAAAGATGGCTTCCCTTAATTCCATGGTTTAATGTTGAATTCCATTCTCAGATACACTAGTGCATATGAGGGAAATTCTACTGTGTCAGTGCAGCTACTTCAGATTGTACTGATTAAATGAGAGCAAATGATGGGCTGTAATCTGCTGTCTGACTTTAACAGCTCAGAGGTTCACACGGAAATGTTACATATCTTTTCTATGTTGATTCTAATAACGCTCTTCTTGCATAAGGAAAAATTATTTGACGACATAACAGGGAAACTGAGTGGACACAGATTTGGGGTACCTTGTCATATCTGCTGACTAACTCCTCAGTGTCTGGTACTCATAGGTATTTCAGGGGGGTCATACCTTTTATAAGTGAAGGATGGTCAACAGCTGCCAAGGCAATTTGCAAATCTAATCCTGGGACTAGACTTGGTGGGAAATATGCCTTTAGCTCCAGCCCTTCCTCCAGCTGAGCTGTAGCAAAAGTGGCATTATGGTGCTTGGCTGTGCCCTGGTGCAGGGGAAGACACCCAACTTTTGAGCCTAACCAAACATTTCACTCCTACTCTGAGTCAGTAGCTTCAGGCCAAGTGGAGTTAGACTGGTCACAGGCTTTTACAGAAAAGACCATGGATGTCACTGCTTCTGGCTGTTACACACAATCCAACCCCCAAGACTGATTCTAATCTGTGATTTAAATCCCAAAATAAAAATATACATTCAATCCACACAGAAATAGCAACTCCGATACAAACTATTCCTACACACCAGTAACACATAAATGCTTCCTTCTTCACCTTACACAATTTAATCTTCATTACACATCACTGTATCAGGGTTTAAAGAAGAATTGTTTTGTTGTTTTTTTTTCTTCCCAAAAAATGAGTTAGTCTTTTCGGCTTGTCAAGATAATTTTGTTTTTACCACATTAAAACTGTCTCTTTCACAACATTGGTTTAACATAATTTTTTCCCCCAATATGCTATGTCATCATCTATTAGAGATAATGAAAGAACAAATGCAAATAAGCAGTCATTTAAAATAGTAACAGGCAGTAACACCTCTGTCAGGCAAACCTGGAACATCTGTCAGAATTTTAATCATACATTATAATAGGAAAGTAAGTATTGTTATGAGTAGTGATAAACAGAACGCACAACAACTATTTTTAATATTGAAGGACAAACTCTTTGCTCTGGAAAACCAACCCAAACTCATAGCAAAGATACAATGTGATGTGCTAAGTATGATAGCACATGTGATACAACATGATATGCTAAGTCTGGCAATTCCTATATGAAATAAAGTTGAACATGAATATATGTTTATTAAATGTGACAGATATAATGGTGCCAAGTAGCTCAGCACAGAAGAACAAGACATCATCATAAAGTTTAGATGGACAACTGCATTAACTTTCAAGTAAATTTGACTCACAGTGGCAACAGCTTTATCATCTCAGAAGCTGAGATGGTTTCTTATGCCTATCAGAAATATAAACTGCCATAACAGGCATAGTTTATGCCTGGACCAGGAGACTGTAAAAAAAGGTTTGCATTAATATATGTAAACATTAATCCACAAACAGCACTGTATAAGGGCATATTTCTGTAGTTCTTTCCACTTGCTAGCTCTCTTTCAAAATATTCCTGCATATAGTGTTTACAATAAGATTGTAATTCAAGCAAACAGCTACGCACGTGGGACAGGATGCCTGGACCTCTGAACCCTGCCTCTACTCCAGAACTAGCATTCTAATTATGCTACAAAGAAGGAATTTAGAAACACTGCACAACCATCTGTCTAGGAAAACCAAAGCATAGCTAGGATTGAAACTGGCGAGGGACATCAAGGGCAACAAGGATAGTTTCTATGCTAAATATGAAAGGAAAATCGGGACAACAAAAACATGAGGCCACTGCTAAACATGGGGGATATGGCACACTTGCTATAAAGAACATCTGAGCACCGTGGGCTGTTTTAAAAGGCCCCTAGCCAGTAGATGTAAGTGAGCCCGTTAGTTATTAGACTGCATCCTGTATCATTCTCCCAGTACCAAAAAAAGAGTGACAAATTGCAGGAAACTCAGTGAAAGGCAATAAAGATGGTTAGAGGCTACAAAAACTCCCATATAAGGAGAAGATGAAGCAAAGAGGCTTGTTCAGCATGTAGAAGTCTGCTTTTCAGGAAACTAACAGAAACCAAAGGAGGAGGCCATTGAGAAGACAGAGCCAGGCACCTCAAAGTGATGCCCACTGAGAGGACAAGAACCGAGGTTTAAACTGAATATATGCAGAACTTTTTTTATCCCGAGGACTTCGAAAGATTGGAACACTTTGTCCACAGATTTTATGCACCCCGTGTTCATGGAGGCTTTCAAAACTAGACGTGAAAATTCTGAGCAACCTGGCGTGGTTTGCGGACCCTAGTTTGAACAGGAGGTTGGACTAGATAATCTACTGATATACCTTCCAACCTCAGTCATTCTGTGTCTGCTATTAAAATGTTTGTGTTAGTTGTCTAACATCCCATGTCCCATCTGTTCTGCTTGCTGTTGCAGTGCACACCTCACCAATGAGGCCTTGCTGTTGCCCTCAACATCCTCATTTACAGAGCCTGGTCATGTTGGCTGCTGACAGAATTGACAGCAAAGGATTCAGTAGCATCACCACTAACGCAAATGGAAGCATGAAAGATAAATGTATATTAGCACTGACTCAGACTCTTGGTCATCTTGTTGATCTATTCAGGTTCAGCAATCTATAGAGACACAGGTAATCTTCAAAGGGCAACTTCAAAATTTATGCCTTCAGTATGCTCTTTAAATGTAGTATTGCTTCAAGATGCCACACCTCCAAATTTCTCCTCCAAACTCTAATATTTTTCTCCTCCTTGCAATAATATGCATAGACTAAAACCACTTTTAATATATTTGCTTATATGAAACATGCTCTGTTGTCTTAAAAAACAACTCCCCCTCTCCTCAAATAAAATAATTGTCCATTTATAAAATCCTGAGATGACTTAAAAAGTACGGAGGAATCATCTAGAACTGCCTAGGACACATTTTCTGAATTTTACCATAGGAATTTCAGGGATGTGATCAAAGTTTCTAATCACAAACCAATTACATATTTTCAAAACTTCTACATCTATGCACATAGAAACCAAGCAGTACCATGAAAAACCAGCATGCATCACTTTAAGTGAATGTACCACATTAGTCACCTTCTTAAAAAATTTCATACATCATCATGGTCTTTACTCAGGAGGAACAAAATTTGTCACCTACTTTCTTAGCAAGCTTTCTCTTTCTTTTTGAAAAGTTCAATCAAATAATTGGATTCTATTCTTATAGAATAAGTCACTCCTTCAAAGGAGTGGGACACAGCAGCACCCTACCCATAACCAGAAGGCTGAAGCAGATCAGATTACTCATGTGAAAGCTTGCCAGACTAAGGCTTGAAGTGTAAGTTTCTGATATTTCCTGAAAATCCTTCTAAGAGAAGTAATGTTTAGGATTATAGTGTCATATCTTTGAACATATCTGGAAATAACTACTAATGGGAGCCAAACTTTCTCACTTAGCTAATTAGTTTAGATGATGAAGCTCTAAAATCTTAAATGCCACTATGAAAATATATCTCCACAGACAGAAAGCAAGCACTGAATCTGGTATTCAGTTCTGCTTCTTAAGGCTGACTTATTTCAGTCACATCCTGTCAGACAACACTGTTTGCTAAAACCAAGAAACATACTTTTATTGATTTGAACAGTTGCTACATGATGCTGATTGAGCAATGCCAGGGTCTCTGAAATCAGAGTCATTTCCATCAGCTCTTGAGAAATAAATCAAGGAAAATGACATTTATGTTACCTATCTGATTAATTTTGAGACACTTTTCTTTTAAAGACATCACTGCCTTGTAACACCTTCCCTTACGTCACCTTCCACATTACTTCAGTCAGCTCGACAGGACAATGCTGACACACAGCTTGTCCCGAGAGTAGGTGCTGTGGAACTCCAGCATGGGCAAAGCGCATCTCCTTCTCATGAAACAACAAATGGAGAAGAAATTACTTGTGCTGTGCCTTCACCTTCCATTCACACACACTCCACAACTAAACGCTTCTGTCTAGTTTTGAAGCTGTTGGTTCCACAAATTTTCCACCTGTGATGAAGAATGAAAGCCGCTCCAAAAGTTAAGGCAATTCTCCTGGTGAGCATCCTCCACGCACAGTACTTACAGACATATCTTTCCCTTTTAGTAGCTTCCTGTGTGAAGAAATTTTAAAAACTGGATAGTGTGAGGAAAGCCTGTCCTCAAGAACTGAGTTTGGGAACTTCATGGCCTTTACACTCCACAGAGACCACGGGAAAAAAAAACTGATTAATTGAATTGATCAGCTTGTAACTGATCATTGCCATTCCTTCCTGTGACTGAATCTCCATGATGTTCTGTCTTTATATTTGCAGTTTGTGCATATTTCAAACATACACTGCTTTCACTTGCCTCGCTTAGAATTACACTGAAGTGCTCGTATGAGGTCCGAATCAAAATCCTTAGAAAATGGACCTCCTCTATTCTCGTTCTATGCACTACAAGGTCTTACTTGATTTTATTCTGCTCATGTACAGATAAACTCTTCAACATCAAGCATCCAAGCATTTAATAGATGGGACTCACAGCCTTTTTGACTGAACGAGGAAAAAAGTTTCAAAGTTAAAAAGAAGTAGTGATAAACTAAGATTATGATTCAGAGTCTTCACTGGAAACCAAATAGCTTACAAAAGATACACATAAGTCTTTGAATGAATCACTTGCAATGAATCTTTGCACTCCTCTACATTTACCCCATCAAATGCATTCTAACCACCATAAAATCCAATATGCAAAAATATACACACCATCTGCAGATACATAAGGAAGTGAAATCCAGCATGAATCTATGCAGTTGAATCTCTAAATACTTCCATTATGTTTTATGATGCTAATAATAGACAGCATAGGGACTGAAGCCCAAAACTAAATCATGACAGAGATAATGTAGAGCCCTTCTTTTTAATACTTGCATAGAAATAATTCCATCTGCCATATTCTCTCATGTTGAAGCACTGGCTTCTGGTTTGGTACGTTTAGGAGATATAAGGAATATAACTGCAAGGAAATACACTTTTCTTAACTGGACTTATTAGTTTTTATTGCACTAACTTGAAATCATTGTCTTTCTGACAGCACCTTCGTTCCACTTGCCTTGCTTCATTTCTCTTAATGTTTTAAAAAATGGATCTTCCTTTTTGGTAGTTAAATATGACATTCACACGTTTAACTTTACTGACAAGTGAAAAAAGGCAACAAGAATGACTGCTTTAAAAGGCTGAAAATAAAAGGTGGAGTCAAGAGAATGATACTATAGTAGTGCTAGTTTTACAAACACAAAATTCAAGATGTATCTCTTCTCAGACAGATTTAGTACAACAGACTTGAGTCAAGTGCAGAGAAATAAGTGATGCCAAGGAAACAGCAGATGAGACTTGTCAGCAGAAATAAATATTTTTATGTGAACAGAAACTGTACATGTAAGGTACATTCGAAAATGTGAAAGGCCTTAGAAGGTGTGCCAGGGGAATGACTAGTTTCTAATTAGTACCTGACCCTATTTTATCAGCAAGTAAATATTTTGTACTTAAAAATTCAAAGTATGACCTTCTTAAAACAGTGTCAGTCTATTGAGCTGTGTAAATAAGATTCCACTGCATAAAGAGAGGAACCTGTGCAGAGGAAACTGAATCGCCATTGCAAAGATACCTTGATTTCTCCTGTTTTTTACTACAGACCTACAAACTTTAGTACTGAAAGGAACTAAATGCCTTTCAATGCATTATTCAATGATTTCTCACAGACTATGAAGTCATTTTTTGTTCAGTCTATGTAGGCAATAGGAAACTAATTAAAAGGGATATTAATACCCTGCAATGCACACAGAATTAATCTGAGTCATAAGGACAGAACATGTGAACTGGAATAAAGCAAACTGAGGGGAAAAAGCCACCCAAGAAATGCAGTCACTATCATAGCTTCAGACTCAAAAACAAAATTAGAGTAAATTTTCCTTGACATCCTCTGAAAATTACATCCTGCGTAGTGATGAAGACCCAAACATCTCACCCTGATTCCTGTTGTAATTATAATATATCAATAATTGTTTGCCACTAATTATGAATTTATATCTGCTCTAGTATAATTGCATTCTAGTGATAACACATCATTTCTGATGTCATAGTCCTGGATCTAAAAGGAAAATGACTACTTATTTTTGAATAGCAAGTTAAGATCAAGAAGTATAGATTATGTGCTTGTAGAGAATTATTAATTCTATATGGACAAGTCATCCAAACAAAATTTAGAGAGCATGAAACACCTAATAAATCCTATTCGAACATAGGGATTAACTGTTTTCACATGGATAGAGGTTCAGAAAATTGATCATTAGTGAACAAATTTTCATTGCACCATGCTTCAAAGCTCTGTAAATTACAGAGTGCTTTTAAAGTCTTACACATTACAAAATGCATATACTGGTTCAAGAAGCAACAACAGAAATTCTGCACCTGGAAAACCTATTACTAAATATTTAAATTATCCTATTAACCCTGATTTTTTTTCTCCTCTACTGCTTGGAGCAAAACAAGACACTTAAAAAATGGAAATCATTAATGTAAAAGATGACAAGATAAAGGAGACCTATATTTAATAGAAGAAAATAACAATTTGAAATACAAACAACAACTATTTCAGCATGAATGGCAAGGAAGTTGATTTAGGAAGAGGAGAAAGTAGAAAGTGATATTTATCTAAACTGATTCAAATTGAAATATTCCAGACATACAGATCAGGTTCAAAGTTCAACTCTTAGAACATCATATGAAATTTTACCTTGGATTCTGTCCTAACCACTCCTTTCCTCCAAAACAGCATCTATAGCTTTTACTGTTGAACCTCTTAATATACTTGGAGAAGTCACTATACACCTGCCATAGGGAAGATCTGCTAGGATATACTTTGTAGATATATCAGTAATCCAAAACTTGCACTTTATGAACCCCTGTCTGTATGAAGTTCTCTGATGTACAGTGACTAATGGCCAGTTCAAAATTAGTATACCTTAGCATGGACTGATTTCCTTCTCTGGACCTCATAACTTTCAAAAATATGTATAAGTTGTGTTTACAACTAAGCACTACGCTTCACCCTGCTGCCATGAGGCTGGAAGACACCACACGTGTACTCTGTGCCCTTGAGCATTTCATTTGAATCCAATTCCTTCAAATAAATATTATTTTAAGAAAGTACTTAAGAAAAAAAAAAAAAAA